>VUQK01013970.1:11463-21813 GCA_015106715.1 Bujurquina vittata
TTGTCCCAAAAAAAAAAAAATGGGTTTTTTTTTTTTTTGGTTTTTTATTTTAAAAAATATTTTTTCGAGTTTAAAAAAACACCTTTATATAAAATTTTTTTTTTTTTTTTTTTTTTTTTTTTTTTTATAAAAAAATTTTTTTTGGGGGGGGGGGGGGGGGGGGGTGAAAATGACTAATATTCAAATGCTAATTTACAAAATGACACTCTGGTGTGTCTTTTTGCCTTAGACGCCTTATGTCTCCATTTCATTTGTGACACAGTCTCACTATTTCACACACACGCACGCACGCACGCACACACACAACCTCACACACACACACACACACACACACACACACACACACACACAGTCTGTGCTTACAGTGTGAGCCTGTCTGTGGGAGTTCTCCTCGGTACAGTATGCAGTCTGTGGGTTTTATCAGAGGCATCCCACCTGGAGGGAGTCTCGAGGCAAAAACACAACTTCAGACAGATTTAGAGCTCTTTCTGCTCCACAGGAATGAGCGAGTGGTGTTTGTCTTGCATGCTGTTTGAATGGCGCTCTTTTTGGGAGCGAGCCTCTCATTGGAAAGTGGCTCCTGGAGTGTGAGGGCGCATAATGATGCTGCTGGATAAAAGTCTTGCATCAGTAAAACGGTGACAGAACACACAGAAGTAACAAAAAGATTAAAATGTAAAAAAAAAGAGCAAAATAGGTATTTCTGCATTTTCTTTTATTTTTATTCTGCCATAAGTTGGCCTATAATAATCTTCAAAATGTCAAAGAAAGTTCTTTGTCCCATAAATAACAATGTGAAATGTGTTCTGCAGAATCCCAGCTTTTAATAGAGTAAGAGAAATGACAAAAGCCTTATTGAAACGTTTTTTTTTTAAAAGAAACACAGTTGGAGTCAAGTATGTTCCCGGTCTGTTGGCTATTAAACTCCCCATGCAAGGCCTTTTTCCCTGTAACTTTTGTTTCCTGGGTTTTTAGCACCTCGTTTAATGTTGGGAAAAGAGGCCACTTAAGAAAAGATGGGCTGCATAAATGTGCCAATTTAAGAATCAAAATGAAAACCGTCTAAATTGGAACTCTGGGCATATGCGGTCATATATGTATCCTCTGGATGGATGATGAGGCCATGTGGTCGGCAGCTGTCAGCAAAGAGAACTGTGCATCTTCTTAAAATATCGTTAAGGGCCAAGAATAGGTTGCACGCCTGTGTCTGAGACTGGTATGTGCTTCAGATTTAATTTAGTCAGGCTGACTAAGATTAAAACCAAATTTAAGCCTGGCACAAAAGCCTCACCTTTTATGCTTTTTGTATTTAACAACACATGTTCAAAATGCATTATGCTTTGTATTACACTTTTTTAACGACTTGACAATATTACACATGGTTACAATCAGATCATGTGCCTATTTTTATAGTGTTGTGCCACATGATAATGATAAGCCTCTATTATTTTTAAATGGTCATGATACTAAACCTGCATAGCAACCCATTCTACCCATCAGCTCAGTTCACTTGTTGCTTGTGCAGCTAAAACTAAAATATCAGCAAGTCTGAGTGTCCAGCATATACCTGCATATATACCATGCTGATATTATAACAGATTGGTCAAACTGCAGGGTGAATCTATAGCATTTTCATTCAATGTGATTAGGTTAATGATATTAGTAAATCCACTCAGATTAACAGACCTTCTTTGTGGTGATTGACAGCAGTGTTCAACACAATTTTCAATATTTTTTTTCTTGAACTAAATAGTGAATTTATTATAATAGTATACTTTAAGCTGGCTTTGAGTGGCATGTAATCAACAATTTGCGTTGTGTCTTTTTCATTGTGTCCTTTAGCTCGTGTCCCCCAGGAACAGCAGCCGACTGTGAGGCAATTTTAGCCCCCTGATCACAGTCTAAATTTCACATCACATGACCATCACAGAGCCTGACATGTATTGTTCTCACCGATGGTTACAAAGGAAATGCAACTGGAGCCATTAGGCACAAAAGTCTCATTGAAATGAAAGGTTTGTGCTCTGCGAAGCCTTAAAAACTTTTCAACATATGCGACCAGGGATCAGCTCAGAGGCAACTTAGAAGAAAGTCTTAACATGCCACAGAAGCATAAAGTGCAAGTAGGTTTACATTCACACTGGATTTAATAAGGGCCATATGCTAAAATGGAATGGCACAAAAGCCACTTTGAAAGCTGAACTCATGGAAAACCTTTATAAAGGCATGTTCAGCTAATGTAAACTTAGCACAAAAAATAAAGAAATGTGTGTTTGGTTGATTATGTTTTTTTTTTTTTGTAACAATAATTCTTGGTAATAAATTTAAACCGCTGGAAAGCCTGTTTATTTCCTCTTAAATGGAGCCACATTTATATGGGAAATGATTTGTGGGTTGAGCAGCAGAGTTGAGTACGTGGGTTGTGCCCAAGACAAACTTGCCAAATCTTCTCTGCCAATGCCAAACAGCTTATTCTGCTAATGACTCTTGTTTTGAGCTTCTGGTACCCCGGGTGCTGACAGTCAGGTTGGTCATCATTGGAGGCGATCTCAATGCAGAGAGATATGAGATTCTGCAACCAGCGGAAATTCCATATCTCCACAGTCTGGGTCCGAACTCCATCCTCCAAGATGACAAAGCACAGAGCGAGGTTCATCAGAGACTACCTCCAGAATCTGGAAGTGAAGAGGATGGAAGGGCCTCCAGTCCTGACCTCAACCCCATTGATCACTTGTGGGATCAGCTTGATTGTGCTATTCACGCCAGAGCGACCAACACAACTGCACTGGCTGACGTGCAACAAATTATTTACAAGTTTACATTAGCTGAATATGTCTTTATAAAGGTTTTCTGTGAATTCAGCTTTCAGAGGGATTTTATTTTGTTTTTATTGAGCCTCATGATTCTCATTTTTATTGTGTGTTGATTACTTTTCTAAAGGAGATCAAAATGAACCATTTTCATAAAACATTTATGCCAAAAGACATTCTTGTACCAGAGGTTAGTACATAAAATAATGAAAGGACACATGGTGTAATAAAGCAATAAAATAACATTAGAGCCTAAAATTATAACAATAAATACAAGGCATTGATTATGGAACTGAAGAAAATCTTGGGAAATGTAGGAAATACATTGAACTATAATTCGATAATTAACCGCATATGGCTGCAATGAATGTTTCATAGTACAAGTACACACTTGCTTTACATAATATAGAGTCCAATCGGCAATGTAAGTTAACAAATTTGCTTTTCTTGCTTCAATATATAAATTATTAAGTTCTAGAATAACTTCAGATAGGATTCATGTAAGTTCAGTCCCATGTTGATTAAGAAGCTTCTACATCAGCCCAGAACTGCTAAGTGTCTGTTAAGTGTAAGAATGACTGCTGCAGTCTTTTCATTTTCAACATTGATTACAACACAAAAAGACACAAAACAGTTGCAACAGAAGAAAGACAGAGAACTAGGCTAGCAGAAATGAAGGACCATCCTGGGAACAACTACACACAGTCATGAAATTAGGGTTAAAGGGACGTCTTGGCTGCTTGGTTTACAATATTGTTATTATTAGAATATTAGATAAAGCCTCAAAGTGATCCAATAAACGAAAGTGGAGATGATACAACAACAAACCACAATGACATCTGAGTAAACAGCAGAAAGAAGGCGCGTTTTACTGGAAAGTCTACAATTTGCGCTATTTGTGGTTTCAGTTTCAGCTCGTTATCCTGAAATGAGAACGTAATTAAGGCCCTATTTTCAGATAGCACTCAGTTTTCTAGTGATTTTAAATATGCCAATCCTACACATGCTTTACTAACGGCACATTTAACATTTTAATTTCTATTACACACACACACTCATGACTGTGGGGAGGTTTGATCCTGGGGTACCAAGTTCAGGTTCACTGTGTGTTGTTGCAGTACCCACCAGAGTTTTGCTTTTGCTTTCTATTGCTGCTGTCTCCTCTGTGGCAGTCAGGCAGGGTTACTCACCAGTCAGGCGTGAAGCACGGACAGGAAGTGACGAGATCACATGTGACAATATTGCACTGGAGGAGCCCTGCATGTCTACCACTGTTGACAGAGTGAGATGATGGAGGGAACAAAGGAGAAGGAGGGGGCTATCTAGAGACAGTGAGGGGAGGGCAGTCACTGCCCATGGGGGATAGAACACAAAGGAAGAGGTAGTAATTGGTTCATAGAGAACCACCAAAGAAGCAGGAAGGAAAACTGGAGTGATCTGTAAGCTGTGAGTCAGTGTGAAAAAAAAATCAATTTGCCAAGAGACCATATCCCAAACACAGAGAGTGAGAGAAGTGTTAGAGCAAGATCGGGAGGGATTATAAGAGCAAGCTGAGAAGGGGGGCGTGGGTCCAAAGGTGCTTATCTGAAGCCGTGGGCATTACATAAACACTGACCCTGCCTGCCTCGCTGCTGGATAAAAATCAGGTTGCAGCATCCAGTGAGAGCACAGGAGGTTACAATCACAGCCAGGACACTATGTACAGCCAAGAGGTGACACAGCAGGCTGAGACACCAATAATATCTACGGTACACCGAGGGGCTAAGAAATATGCTTTTGGCTTGTTGCCTCACAGCGTTGTTCACTATGGCTTTTGAAAACTAACCAAGATTAACAGATCTGCTCAACTTGGGAGGAAAAAAGTTTGCAATTTGGTGACATTTGTTTAAAGTTAATGAAAAACTACAGGCTGAAATAAAAAAGCTGAATGGAAAATTAAAGGCTCGGCAAAGTTATTAAAAGGTAAGAAATACAATTTAAATGGAGTCTGATAGAATCCAAAGTCTTGAATCAATCCCTTCCCAAGAGCGATGCCTTTAGCATGGCTGACGACAGCTGACTGACACATGGGACACTTTATGCAGAGTTGTTAGACACTGCCTGCATTTGCTCTTTCCTGTAGCACCTGCGGTACCAGCATTGCTCGAGCTGCACACCTTCCATTTTACAGGCTTGGCTAACATCAGAGAATGGCGGATAAAATATGCGATGGCCTGCAAGGATGGTATTTGGACACGCTTCACTTAAAATGCCAAAGGGGGAGTGAGTGCATTCATTCTAAGAGAGGCTGCATGGCTATAAAGGAGCTGGATCAAAAATCTCAAGACGCTGTAAAGCACACCTGTCTACAGTAATGGGGGTTATCTGGGGTGTTTTCCCTGTATATTTTAAGTTCAGAAGAAGGCTGCATTTTTTTTGTCCTGTGCCTTATTTCTGTTCTGCATTCACTACAAATGATGGATATTATGTGCCATCTTTTGTGAGATCTTTTGAGTGACACTTCAAATGTCCAGTAGCCACTCCTATCTGCAGTTACAGCCTGCAGAGTCAAATGGAAGACAAAGATGCTGCTCGCAGGGTTTCAAATATGTATCTATTTCCCTCTTCATGACTGATTTTTACAAGCCAAATACATTTATGAGAGAACGAGACAACCAGCACAAATACGTAATGCTGTCAGTTTTGAGTGGGCAAAAACCCAGCAGTGGCATTAACTAGTTTTCCACTGACTCTGAAATAAAGCTTTGACATCGATTGCAACACGGCTATAATTCAGCCACAATTTAATAGCCAAAAAAAGAATCTCAGAATGCCTTTCATGCTCATCTGAAGAAACGATTCACCTAATGCATGTGAAGCCTTTAAAACCTGTCCTTATCTTCATTCATTCCTTTTTTGCTCTGTAATAGCGAAGCGCAGCAGCGGTCCGACAGGAGGAATCATTTTATGACTAAAAGGAGTAAAAAAATGACTGGCAGTTCTTTTTTTAAAGCATGAACTTCCTGGCTTTGTCTGTCAGATGTAGTCTCATGATGATAATGCCTTAAGCTTAGCTTCCAATTTGTAAACTGAAGAAATAAAGGTTGAAAGTTTCAGTGCACATTATTCCCACCTGAATGAGTCATTTTTATAAAAAACGTCAAGAAGGTTCATCTGTAACTGATGTGGATTGTAGGAGGTGTTTTTTATAAATGTTTTTTAATGCTGTTGACTCATGAAACAGCGTTAAGTCAAAGAATCGACAACTGTCAGTCTAATGAGTCTACTGAGTGCCAGTGAACCACTGACCAGCGGTTTGATAGGATTGTGATCAGGTTCTAGAAACAGTTTGTACCAATTTAGACAAGATCAAATTAAACTTTATGATACCATGTAGGGCACGTCGCAGCAGCAATGCATAATGCAGCCTGAAAAAATTAATTAAAACAACTATAACACTACACACATTACAATATTGCCCATCCATCTGTTTCCTGACATGTCCAGAGTGTACCCTGCCTCTTGCCTCATGGCAGCTGGGATTACAATAGGGTATTATACAAAAATAAAACGGTGTATGGAACTATATATGAAAAAAAAAAACTGACTAAAAGGGTCCATTCTGTTTCATGTCCTTAGTGCAGCTTGTCTGGGCAATAATTGAGATTATCACTAAAACAAGATTTAGGCTAAATTAGACAGACAGGATTAAAAGAAAAAGCTCTGAGGCCCATCTAATCCTGTGCATGCTCACATGTGATGTGCATATGGGGTATAAATTCAGTCTTGCACTCACCATTTTCTTTTCACATCAAAAGTTTCGGTTCACCTCTGATCGCAGGCACTGTCAAAGTGCCAGTAAAAGTGCAGAGAGAGATAACCACAAGACATTCTTATTGATTCCTTTGAATAATTGTGTGAAATTATAAATATCATAGCTGTTCTTTTGCAGACAGACTGACTGATTAATTTCCTTCTGCTGACCTGCTTCCTACATATAGGGGTTACTACAGTACTGTATGTGACCATCTGCAACAAACCTGCACGCCACTGAATTGATTTCAGTCACATTCCTGCATCCAAAGTCCAATACCACATTGATTTCCCCCTGATCCTTTTAGGTTAAATGTGAGTGTAAGCATGTGTCCAAGTAGCCTGTTTACTTAAACATATGCCCATAAAAAACAGTCTGTGATGGGCCAAAGGTCAAGTGGGAGGTGTCTGCTCACATGCTAGAGATTATAATGAGTATGGCTGCTTTAAGCTGTTAGCGTAGACTAAGACCTCATGTTAACGTATCCCCAAAGCACCTCTCTATTAACCTATGGGTGGATGGAGCTGTATGGGATGGACTTGTAGAGCTCATCCACTGCATTCTGTAATTATCCAGGTCTGCACAACAGAGCCAAAACCATGCTCGTTCAGCTGTAATTCATAAGCTCAGGGACCTTGGAAATGTATTTTTTAGATTGTATTAAAATGTATCAATCTCATTAAGAAAAAAATGTTGCCCTTACAATAAGTGTAGTGTAGGGATACAACTTATAACCTGAGGTGGCTGTAATTCCTTCCTGTACAACACATTAAAGGGCATGGTTTTACTGAAATTATAAAATAAAAATACAAACTAGAAAAAGACAGATAGATAAGGTACAGTGAGGCACAAACACATCCTCTGCTGCCCTCACGTGGCTTTGGCTGCAAACTAATTTATATGTGCGGTATGAATGAGCCTGGAAGCAGCGGTCTCGTTTCCAAACACACGATAGTGAATCATGTCGTCATGTTAGCCAGTATGCAACTCAGTACACTAACAGTGCTACGTACTTCAAAGCGCGTAACACCAACATTAGCTTCTCAGTCTGAGCGTCTGTTTGAGTTAGCTACAGGGTTTCGCTTTGCTCGGCAGAAAACCCACAAAGAAACTTCGCGGTTCCTGTTACTGACATTCTGTTAGCTAGCCTTAGAAATAAGCTAACATAAGCTACAACTAACTGTTTTTCAGCCTTATCGTTGTAATCTGGGTCATCTTAAATGCATAAACACAAGATAAACAATGTTCGCGCAGCTGTTCGCCTCGTATTCTTTATAAGTGAACGACTCAAAATGGCGATACCGTCCGGTCCCATGGTGTAATGGTTAGCACTCTGGACTTTGAATCCAGCGATCCGAGTTCAAATCTCGGTGGGACCTCATCCTTTTCCCCGAGTGCAAAAGCACGTTTTTATGATCCTGGGAAATCAATCACCTTCCATGGCCACACAGTGTTGCTGACTGCGGGGGACCAGGAGATCACGTGCATCGAAATAAAGCATTTTATGATTTATTTATGAATTGTCTAATAAAATATGTATTTACACATTACTTTTTAACTCCCTTTATTTTTTTTAGACATTATTGAAGTAATTCATTATTTGGTAATTCAATTGACAGTAAAAGTGGAATTAGTAAAAAAACAAGAAAAATGAGTAAATGTATTCATGAATCGAATTAGGAATACAGATTTTGTTTATTTAAAATAGCGATTCCACTCCTCTATTTCAATTCCTTTCCCTTTTTCTATTAGCTACTGGATCAGCTTCTCCATTTAGCATTTCCATAACATTTATAGCATCATTTGGCTCTCGGATATGATCAAATAATTATTTTTTAATTGTCTAAATAAACAGAAGAAATTAAAAAGTTATTTGTAAATGAATTTAATAATGCATATTTTATCGCACAATTCATTATTAGATCACAAAATGCTTTATTTTAATGTGCAACCGTATTTCCCAAACTAAAATTTCATATGTTGCCAAAAGGCTTGTCAATCTTCACATGTATATGAACTTGAGTGACATCCTTAGGGTTTAATATGATGTTGATCCACTTTTTGCAGCTATAACAGCTTCAACTCTTCTGGGAAGGCTTTTCACAAGGGTAGGAGTGTTTATGGGAATATCTGACGATTTTTCCAAAAGCACATTTGTGAGGTCAGATGCTGATGTTGGACGAGAAGGTCTGGCCCTCAGTCTCTGCTCTAATTCATCCCAAAGGTGTTCTATCAGGTTGAGGTCCACACCAAACTCGCTCATCCATGTCTTTATGGACCTGCTTTGTGCACTGGTGTGCAGTCATGTTGGAACAGGAAGGGGTCATCCCCCAAACTGTTCCCACAAAGTTGGGAGCATGAAATTGTCCACAATGTCTTGGTATGTTGAAACATTAAGAGTTCCTTTCACTGGAACTAAGGGGCCGAGCCTAACTCCTGAAAAACAAACCCACACCATAATCACCCCTCCACCAAACTTTACACTTGGCACAACGCAGACTGTTCTCCTGGCAAATCCTAAACCCAAACTCATCCATCAGATTGTCAGATGGAGAAGTGTGATTCATCACTCCAGAGAACACGTCCCCACTACTCCAGAGCCCAGTGGCGGTTTGCTTTACACCTGCTCGGCCATGGAAACCCATTTGATGAACCTGTCTTCGCACTGTTCTTGAGCTAATCTGAAGGCCACATGAAGTTTGGAGGTCTGTAGTGATTGATTCGGCAGAAAGTTGGTGACCTCTGCACACTATGCATCCACTGACCCCACTCTGTGATTGTGCGTGGCCTACTACTTTGTGGCTGAGTTGCTGTCATTCCCAATCCGTAGCACTTTATTATAATATAAATATATATTTCATGACTGGATCACAATACCATGCTAGAATTTACTGAGCTCCTGAGAGTGACCCATTCTTTCACCAATGTTTGTAGAAGCAGTCTGCACACCTAGGTGCTTGGTTTGATAAACCTGTAGCCATGGACGTGATTGGATGGGTGAGTGAATACCTTTGGCAAGTTAGAGTACTTTATATAGTGAGGGTTTACACAAAACAAGAAATGCTAAATAAAAAATTTAAGCAACACACAAGTTGCCATACCGATTATAGGCTAAGTAGGCAAAGTAAGCAGCAAAAAGTAGCATAGGAGCACAAGTATGTAAATTACAAAAATGCACAAACTGACCCTGGGTACAGCACATAAAGAGACGCGGCAGGATTATGTTCACAAACCTTTATTTCCACACATAAATGGCAGTGTTTAAAAATATAAATACAGTAATATGCTTGACGTGAACATTTCTTTTGACGCTTTATTGGAATGTTTCTCATATTTCTTCACAAATGCATCCATGACAGTTGTTTCTCTACTGAGTAGACACTTCTCAAGTGGGTGGAATAAACTGAAACAGCTGTTTCACAGTTCTGTCTCATATTCAGTTAATTTATTGTACCCCACTATATCCACACTGGAGCCTTTGTTTTCCTGGCATGACAGGCATGTATGCATCCTGTAATAACAGCTTAATACATTTGCTAAGAGCTCACTTCCAATAATAAGACTTGCTCTGTGTTCCAGTGGAAAATGAAACAATGTTGACACTACAGCCAGGATACAAACAGTGCAGTACTATTAAATTATATTTCTGTGAATTGGCTGTAAAGTATAACTGTGCAACGAGGGTTGGGAAAGCACTGTGTATCAATGATGCAGACTATCTGAAATAATAGCAACAGCAATATTAAT
>VUQK01013971.1:7710-19527 GCA_015106715.1 Bujurquina vittata
AAGAGCCATGCATTATGATAAGCAATTACATATTAAAGTTAAACAGGACTCATCAACCCATTCTCTATGCACCTCACCATTGTTTCTCCATTATCTGAGCGGGCCCTTCATGCTGAGGTCAAAGGAAAGTTTGGCACCAGATGTAACGCATAAGGTTTCTGCGATGCTACAGTACGTTCTAATAGATTTATAATGCAGAGTCATCAACGCCAGCCAACACACCAACTCACCACTTCAACTGAATCCAGTGCGGGAAGTGGGCTAACTTTTTGGGAACGATTTTTCTAAAGATTGTCATCAACTGTACGTGGTCGACTTAATCCATCTGCATTTGAATCTGGCCACGCAGGATATATCGCCAGTACATAAAACAAAAAGGCCAAAATCAAGCCTCAAGGTGAGTGGCACATGCTTAACAGGAACAGTAACGTTATTAAGTTAGAGAGCAGTGGTTAGCAAAATCTGAATGGGCGCTATCAAAGATGGAACTTCAGCCAATGTATAAACAGCATTCATGTTATACCAAAATGATTAGAGCCCAAGCAATTTATCTGTGGACCAATATTATTGGCCGATACTGACTTCCTGCCTGTCAGCATCAGCATTTAGAATGGCTGATAAATTAAAATTTAAAAAGAGACATGATAAACACCTTTCAGCCATCTTTAAGTGTTGCTGTTGTACAGTTTGCCCACCAGAGGGAATTCTGAAACCTCCCTGTTGGCAACACATGTTTGGAGCCCCCAAAAACGACCAGGTTGTCCAAGCAGTTGGGCAGAGCGTAGAGTAAATAACGACACAAACAGATTTCCCCAACATTTGTTATGTTTAGTGTGTGTCTTAAAGATACAAATATTGTCAGATCTATTAGAATATTGGCTTTTTAAATTACCAAATATCGATATCAGTATCAGCCTTAAAAACACAATATCGGTCAGGCTCTAAAAATGTTCCCCTCATCTCAAAACATATCTACCCTCCAAACAAATTTGGTTGTGGTAACATTTATCTGCTTTATGTCTGGTTAAGAGTTCAAATTTTGTAACACTAATGTAAAAACATAGGACCCTGGCCTTGCCAAATTTTAAAAACATTATGAGTCTGTTACATTTGGCAATCTAACATATAGACTTTACCTGGACTTTGGTATCTTGTCTTAGTTATCTTTGTAAAGTACATCATAAAGTCTCTGTGCGGTCTGAGTGATGTCACGTCACCAAATGGTAATATTGCAAACTTACCAAATTATGACCAAATGCAATTTTGGTACCTTGTAATGTGTTTGATAACTTTTTTAAAGCTATTTTAATCAGTACAGCTTGGCCACACAGTAAACATTACAGAAAAGTAATGGCTTGGAAACTAAATGTTGCTACATTAAGTTATTTTGCCTTTAAACAAAAACAAAAAACAAAAACACCTCTGTCTCCACCCACTGACATTTAATTGTGTTATTTCTGACTCCAGTGTAGCTGTTCTCACAAAGCTGACAGAAGTGGAGAAGCGGCTTTTCATTTGGCAAAACATTTTCAGGCACTGTAAACATGATTTTATAGGTTTCTAAGCAGCAGAGGACCTCAGCAGTGAGCAGCATAGAGGAGAGGAAGAACTGAAGGAGAAAAGGCACTTCTGAAACAGCACAATGGTCTAGAGCTGCAGTGCAAAAGTTACAGAGGAGTCCGCTCCTCTTTAGGCAAACATGGTCAGGGTAATCCACTGCAGAGCAAAGAGAGGGATGGGATTAGTGAATGAGAAGTACAAACGTGGATGAATCCTTATGAAAGGAGAAGCATTTTGTTATACAACAGTAGTTCTGATGGTTATTCCTACCTGGAAAAAGTTTAGGGATATTTCACCATCTGCATCAGTGTCCAGGTCCTTAAAGGTTTCTGCAGTGAGAGAAATAAAAATATAATTTAGAGGAGGAGTAAGCAGTTATTGTTCCTCGGAGACAGTGAAGTAGAGTTACTCACTGAACATCGTCTCCAGTCTGACCAAACAGGTGACAAAGTTGTCAAAGTCGACAGCCATGTCTGGCTCTGTGTATCGCAGGACGATCAGCTGGAACAGGCTGTTGGTCAGCTTGAAACCTGAAGATGCAAGAAACAGGGGAAAAAAACAAACAAAAAAAACAGACAACAGAATGAGAAGGATGGTCAGTGAAGATATCCAACCTATTGTAGTGAAATTAAAAAAACAGTACCTGCAGATTCAAGAGCCATTCTCAGCTCATAGGAGCTCATGGTGCCCGATTTGTCCAGGTCAAACTGCCTGAATAAAGTCTGGGGATTAAAATGAACAAGAAACCAGCAGTTAGAAAATAAGAAAATGGAGACACCAGTGCACTGGCCATTCAAGGTTTGCTCAGTAGGATCAATGCTAATCTTTAACCTCCAGCGGTCAGTCTCACCAGGTATCGTTTAATCTTTTCCCAGAGCACGTGGAACTCTACCAGGCCCAGCTTCCCAGTGCCGTCCGTCTGAGTGACGAAGCTAAGGAACATTTCGCGGTCAGAGAGAACTTCATTAGCGTGAAGAACCCCAGAGGCACGAGAAACAGCAAGCACTGAATCAAGGATACATCCATGAGGTTGATCATACTGCGACAAGCTTCTTTTGAGAAGCCGTCTGTCTTCAGGTCTTTATCTGTTGACAACAGGAAAGGAAATGAAAAGAGAGAAGACAGCGTGGCATCACAATGGTACAAGCATAATGGTAAAGACACCCCACATTACTTACGTTTGCTGATGATCCTGTTCAATATGGTTTGCAGCTCTGTGACACTGATCTCCATGTCCTGTCAGGACAAACAGATATTAGTTACATTAAATGTGACTGTGTAAATGCCATGAACTCCTGCAAGCTGTGTGTGCGCGCTCACTGCTCCTGCCAGCTGACGGAAGAGATTCTTGAAGGAGTCATCAATCTGGCTCTCATTTAGTCGAACCTGAAACACACACACACACACACACACAAAGAGGGATTTATTCACTAAATGTTTCTGTCACGCAGTATGGACAGATGTGGCCAGATGTGGAAAGGGTCACTTCTTCTTACCTCTGGTGGAACGTCTGCTTTAATTTTGTCATCAAGCTCCCTGACAGAGAAAGAAGAAATCAGCTGAAATTAGGTTCTGAGTATTGGTCTGTCCAATAAGTGCTGTTGATAAATGCTTTTTAATGCTACAAAGAGAAACTACCAGTTAAAGTCAATCATGATCACTAATGAGAAGTTAACAGGGCCTAGGCTTTGTCAAGACAAAGGACATTATAGGACATCACTTATTAAAAGGACTTAAGTGAACATATGTATATATTTGAGCTTGTTTGGATTAGAGAAAATATAAATACATTCAAATTCTTGTTTTTTCTGGCCATGACTGTAAATATGTTTCCCATAAATTAGTGGTCCTTTTGGTACATACAGCCTAAACCCCAAACATAACCAACATGTTTTCGCTGCTTCCTCCAAGTGGAGAAGACACTCACTCGGAGCCTGCAGGCTTCTCAGAGAATACCCTCAGGACGAAGTCGGCATCTTTGTTTGGCTCAAAGGTGGAAGGGACGATTATGTATTCGCCTTTCGGCAGCTTCAAACGTGAGCTGACTTCCCTCAAGTTGATGAAGAGCTCTGAGCGAGCGCTGGAGCCGTGAGTGAGGAAAAAGTCTCGCTTGAGGTGGACTCCTGTTGTCCCTTTAAACTGAGAGGGCAGTTAAGAGTTATCACTGGGTTTTAATCCATTCTGTATAATCTGTGGAAAGCTGAAAACCTCATACCTCATTTGGAACCTGCAAAGACAACAGAGAGGGAACATTATTATTATCAGTGTTATAGTAAAAGAAAAAAAAAGACAGAAAAGAAGAAGAAGAAAACAAAACTACAGCTTGGTCAAAGTTTATGACAGAGTTTTGAATTTTTATAAGCTGTGTGTGTGGCTAACCTCATAGAGGGCAAAGCCGATGGTCTCCATGTCTTCGCCCTCTCGCCGTTTCTTCCTGCGGTCCTTTTGCATGAGAGCAACCAAAAAGCTGCAGTCTGGTTTGCCAGGACTGTCTGGGTTCTCCAGCATGATCTTGAACTGAGGATTCAGCCAAAAAGATGCTGGAGACGAGAGGTGAAAAGGTCAAAATGCTCCCTTTTTCCACCTATAATGTGGTATTCAGTAATGAGGACAGAAATTACTTTATATATAGGCTACTCTGTCTTACTAAACACAATACTGAATAACACTTTTGTGAAAGATGATCAGAATATAAAGATTGATTTCAGCTGAAGAGACAATAACCAAAAAACCCTTAGAAATTTATGTTTCTATTTGTATAACAAATTATTTTTATCAGTAGCATAGCAAAAAAAAAAGGGATAAAATCTCCTCTACATTGCAGTAAATCAAGACAACAGAGTCCAGTTTCATGCATGTCATGATGCTTAAAAAACAATCCATTGTTTCATTGCTTATTGCTTAAACAGGAGTCACTGGTTCACATTCCTCCAGGAAATAAACCCAGTCCTTCCTCACTCAATCTTCCAACTTGCTTTTTCATTTATTTATTTTTTTAATTCAAAAATTCCTCAAGTAAAAATTGCATCAAGCAGAACTGAAATACCACGAGGCGTTCTCTAGTGAGTTGCAACCACTGCACGTGTCCTACCTTCAGTTTTCCGCTCTTCCCAGTTACACCACTAATCATACCTGGGTAGTTCCTGCAGCCTCCGGCCGTGCTGCCTTTCCTCCACTCCCCCTGAAAAAGTGAAGTGCTCCATTTCTTCATCTGGCTGTTCTGCAGGGCGTCTGCTGTCAGGTTGCAGATCTCCAGACGGGAGAACTCGCGCAGAAAGTCGCTAAATGACATCCTGAAAGACGTCATTTTATCATTAGTTTTCCATCACAAAGTCCCTGTTACAGTGCTGATGAGAAATGATACACACAATTCAAACATACACAGCACTGTGCAAAAGTCTTGATTGTGTCTACACATGACAGACAGCTTAGCAAAGAACTAGTTTTAAATTGTATCTTTAGGCACGTTGTTACTAGCAGCTGTTGCAAAAACACATAATTTGTTCCCATTTTTTTAAGTGAATCTTTGAAAAATGCCAAAGATAACAGTTTGACAGGCACAAGAGCTACTAGTTGAACACCTGGCATATCTCAGCGTGGTGTGCAGTGTGCCCTTTGGGGAACTATAATGTGTGGGATCATCTTCACACAGAGCAAAGCAAAAGGCAGCCAACATCCAAACACTCACCAGAATTCACCATCCTCGCTGCGGTTTTGTAGCCGACTTTTGTCAGAGCCATCCACGTAGTCCCACTCTTTGGCACTGAGGATATAAAAAAAAAAAAGAAAAACTAAACAAAACACTGAAATCTTTTACGGGACATGGACATGGACATTTTTACTCTTTTAACAAGTAAAATTGTATCATTTGATCCCACTCATTTCGCCACCATGATGCGGTGAGCACTGTTTCTCAGACACTAAATAAATGTACCTGCACAATTTATCATGAAGATATGAGGTCAAATTTGACCAACAGCTTGAAAGATTAAACCAGGTTCAGCAGAAAATTAGGAGATGGGAATTTTTTCATAATCATACTCATCACTCCAGGCGCCAGTCCATTCCACCTCTCCCCAAGGGTTCCTGATGCGAACCAGCTTAGTCGGGGTTCCTCTGAACGTCACCTACAGGCAAAGAAACACATCACATTCATGTTTTGTCTCTGCTGCATTGGTTCTTATTAGTTTCCTGCTCAAGGTCGTGTGTATCTGCTGTAAGTCAGCCTGAAATGAAATGTTACTCTCAAACCACCATTTGAGTCAAATGAGAGAGTCTGCTATCAGCTGGACAATGACGCTAAATCCCCTCTGCCGTGCACTCGGCATGACTAGTGAAGGTTTTAATGTGTTAATTTTTAAACACAATTGCAATATTTAGTCAGTAATTTTCAGCGCGCACTGGTTGCCACATTTTTGTGATGTTTTACAGTGCAGCGCAAAGTCATATTTACACAAATCTGACATGTCTGCAGGTTTAACAGCAGGTCACTGTCCTGCGCTCGAGCTGTTTACATTTTACCTGTGCTTTAATATATTTAACTCACAGTCTAAACTATAAGACTGGGCCCTCGATTTATCATCTGCTTCCAGTTTAGTCAGCTTCTCGATCAGCCTATATTAATTTTTAAAAGCAGTCCAAGCACATTAAACTGAGCTGCAGGGAATTAACTGACCAAACACATTGTTTCATTCAGTGACAGAATTTATACTTGCAAAAAGAGAAACTGCATTTCTCTGCAATTTTGTCACCATAACACTAGTTGGTGCTGGAGTTTCCTTCTTCAAGTCGGTCCATTCTCTTCGAGTCAATTAAAAAAATAAAATAAAATTAGCAGCAGAAGTAGTAGCTGGAATCATATAGGAGGAAGCAGTGTTGCTGAAAGGGCCAATCACAGTCATTGAGGGATGCGCCGATGCTGCATGTAGTTACATTCTGGGGAAATCATGTAAGTTACATGGTAGGGTTTGCAGTTCTTCCAGCAGTCACTTGAGGGTAGCTCCGAAAGTCAGTCCCCACACAGGTACATGTCAAATGCCCAACTTTCCAGCAGAAATATAGATATTTACAGCCTGGTCCACAAAACATTTTGGTCTCTATAACCAATCTCCATTTTTGTTTCAAACCCACACGGGTGTGCACGTCTTTTAAAAGTCTACTCTTTCAATCGTATTAAAGCTTCGAGTTATGCATTATTCTGTATTGCTCACCTCTTCTGCCCCAGTTAAGGAGTAGGCATGTCCCTTCACCAGCTTTTTGAAGGTGACGGCCTCCCTGTCATTTGTACTGGTGATCTGAGGATGAAACAACACAACACACAAAGTTAATCAGAGGTTTCTAATGGCTACAACATAACTCATACAATCAGGAGGATGGTAACAAAAGGCAGAGAAACATGTATCTGCATAGTACAGCATTAATGCCCTGAATGCATGTAACCCAGCTGAGATTAAATGATGCAATATTTTATTGTTTTCCTTAAAGCCGTTCTTGCTGTGTCACTAAAACTTTAGCACAGTAAAGACACTGAAACTGTGTTTTTTTTTTGTTCCTGTTCATGTCAATCATTTACCATTTCATCATCTCTGGAAAAGAAGATACATTTCCTTTTACTTTTGCTCTTTTTACGCAAATGAGAACCACCAGGACTGATTACATAAGTTCAGTCTGCAAACATAAGCTTTGCTCAAGTGTCCTTGACAGTTACACTGAATTCCTGCCAGCTCCGGCCCGTTTCCCAGTCCTCACTGCCCTCTCTCCTGAGGCCTGAACTACAAAGCAGCGTTTTGGCTTATCCAGGTAACTTCAGGGTTAACCGTGGGCTATCTGTACAACAAAGGCTCACTTCTTATCGGGGTAAGATTTGGGAAAACTTTCCAGAGCTTTAATGTGCAGCAGTCACACAGAGCGCACTCAGCGCTAAAATTATTAAGTGGAATGAAACTGCTTATTTTTCCGCTTTATGTGTTAAATTGCCAGATTAAGGATTTGCTGCAGCCTTCATCTCTTGTCCTTTTTACAATATTGTTGCATTTTGCTGGTGTATTTGTTTAATGTTGTTAATGTCTCAGGAGTAGGTGAGATCATTTTCTGTGGACAAAGAGTCACATGACCTGCAAAGCATCCCTTTTAGACTGTTTAGATGCTGCCAGCAGCGCGATTTTCATGTGAATGTGCACAGGGAACCCTGGATTATCTTAATGAGCTGATAATCCGCTTCTTGTGAATGCTTCTCCTGCTCTGACAGGAAGAAACCCTGGGTATGTTGGAGTTGAGTCATAGTATATCTGACTTCATTTTGTGTTTAGAGCACCCTTTCCCTTCCTGAGCCCCAGTGGTGATACTGAGAAGAATTTTCAGAAATTTGGTTCCTGAGCCAGAGCTTATGATAGGTTCAGATAATTTCATTAAAACATGGAACATGCACTCAACACAAATACTTGCAAGGGAAGAAACTCGTTCTCCAAGTCAGCAAAACAGAGAGGAGGCGATCTTCCCTGAATGGCTGACGATAGCAGCTTTTATACCAACGTGCACACAATAAAAATCACATGTAGCTGTAAAAGTTTCCAGTTACAACTTACAGTTAGCAACATTCTTACAGTTCACCATATATGGATGTGAGCTCACGTGACTTACACGTGTGTGCGTTCTTGTTCCGACTCCGTTTGTATGTATGTGAGGTTGGGGGGTGCCCTTTATTGTAACTGTAAGGAGGAGTTTCTGTGTGTATGTGTGTGGCTGGGACAGCCTGTGATAAGGATTGCAGTCTTCCTGTCATAAATACCACAAGCCTGTTCCCAGTAAAGTAAAATAAAACAGGATTATATAAAAACAACTGACACAAATACAAGATATGGTAACCCATAGGAAACAGAACTAAAAGTTCATACATTAATTCCAACTGCTTACCCCGACCTCCGACCTCCAGAAGGGTCAAGCAAACACGTTTCAGGTGCCATATAAACTTATCAGACTGAGTTGTCAGATATATTTTAGCTACAAAACTTGCATTTTCTGTCTTAAAAACAAAATTTAAAAAACAGATCTGTAAGTTTCTACCCACCCTACAATGTCCCAGAATATTAAATTAATGATACATTGGAAGAAAATGGCATGTGAGACATTAAAATTTGCGTGTGGAAATTGTTGTTAAAGTAAAAACCTGCTGCAGGTACAAAAATAACCAAAACTAATCAATAAGCAACTCCAAAGCAAACTAATTTACAGGTTATCTGCTGTTTGTTTACGGTGTTAAAAAACAAACACGTGTGACAGTTTTACAGCAGTTACAGAGTTATGGAGCACCTAGCATTCATCTAGACGTGTTTCTGTCAATGTGATGATTCTTAACACAAACATTCACTCTTTTTGCAACCAAATGAGTCACTATGTGCACCCATCTATAACTGTATCTGCTTGGTATTACAGAACAGTGAGAGCGATCAGTGTTATTTTCCCATTTTCTACAGTCACAAGATGAATGAAAGTTGCAGTACTGACGTCAATGGAGCAGCCAAGAAGCGATCCCCTTTCGATGGCTCTCCTAATGATGCTGTGGAGGTCGGCGGGAGCTTTATTGAGCTCGTACATCTCTGTCACACCGCCCGTAAAGTCTTCAAACCCCTCAGATGTGCTGCCGCCTGACAGAGCCTCATAACAGCCGTTCAGCCTGTGACACAGACAATTAGAGATTAAACGGAGACCCACGAAAAAATTAGCAAAAATACAGCAAAGTTTAATATCAGTGTTAATGATTAAACCTTAATATATGCAGAAAAATGACATTTATATATTTTGGGGCAGATCCCATTCAGAGGTCTCACTTCAAAACTACCATATTTGGCCTCACAGGAAGGGAGCATGTGGAATCTTACTTTTCCCCTCACACTCATCTGGGAAGCTTTTGCAACTTGGCAGCCTCGCACTTACAGGAACAATGCTGTGCTGCCCTTATACAGCAAGCCGGATATACAACCAGGACCACAGCTGTCCACCAGAGCAGCTGGACTTTCTTAAGGCCCTCTTTAAGAGGATTTCTGTCATGTTCCCTAAAGGTTTTTTGACACCAGAAACACTCCTTTCTGGAGAACCAGAGGCATTCACTAAAATTGACCTCAATTCTGAATATTTATTTTGTTTGTTTGTTTGTTGTTCAGTATTACCCAACTTAATTTTTCAGGTCATAAAGTATACAAATCCAGGCTTTTATCAGAGGAATTATGTTACAACTAAAACTTGAGCAGCTTCATGTCATGTGTGCGTCACTGTGGATAAACAGCAGCTGTTTCCTTCATGCTGAAGGAAACATGAAAGAACATTTGTTACGTCTTTTAACGAGACATTCTCAATGAGAGAGCATCGCTGCAGGCTGCAAACAGCAGCAATGGTCAATAATAATAAAAACACAGTCAATTTGGTTGATCCACAAATACATGTCCACACCACAGTATTGTTGGATCTATGCATTTAGTTTACCGTTATGCGTTTGTTAGGCAACGTGATGACATCACAATATCTGCTACAGATCTGAGATGTACCTGTATGACAAGTCTGGTTGCTCAACTCGTGATCACGTAGGAGGAGTTCAAATGGGTGCAGACTGGGTGCATTGTGGAAAGATACAACAAGCCTACTCACTGCATACAGAGATTTTTATTTATTAGTGACATGAGAAAATACGAAAGGGGCCTGCTTGAGAGACACATTTTAAACATAAATGTTTGCTTCGAGGTTTTTTTATCCCGATTTTTCTTTCCTATACGGGTGCTCAGACATGATTTCCATTTCTCAGCTGCTGTCCTGTGCATCAGCCTTACTTGGCGTAGGCCTTTTCAATCAGGGCGCTCCAGAACTCAGTCCCCTCTGCAGAGTGGACAAACAGCAGCTTCCCATCTTTTACAGGCAGCCGATCGTCAATGACGACGTCCACCCATTCACCAAACTGCCAGAACTGTGAGACAGAGCACAGAAGACAGAACAGCGTTAGAACCGTCTCATAAAGATTTAATGTTGGAGGAGTACTGGAGAACCTGGGCTCCTAACAGTTACAGTCCATTTATCAAACTTGATATTTTTTTTCCTGTTTTTATAAGAATTGGTCATAGATATGATTCCATGTCTGACCTTTAATGTTCTACCTCAGTTAAACCTGCAAGCAATGTTTTCGGCAAAAAGTTGCTGAAAACATTGCTTAAATGACATGGGATGTTTTCAGTTTCATCGTCACTGGATTTGATAAAGAAACCAGGGAAAACTTGGATGGGGAAAAGTCAGATGCACAAGGGATTCAGGCATATTAATAAACACATTTCAGTTTCTGATCAATCAGGTGTGTCCTCAGTTATCACTAAGCTGACAGATGTTCCTTCATTCTGCTAAAGTTGTATTTATTTATAGGACACAAGAAAAAAAATGTCTCCAGGTTATCACACAAATGAGACATCCGAGTGATAGAACAGCCTTCTGTAATTCAACTGGATCACGTTATTTTATTGGGACACTGCAGTTGAACCTGGTTCCAACACAGAGTATGAAATGGATGTCCTGCACAGAGTTTACAGCTATTGCTAATTTCAAACCTTTGCCCATTTTTTTATATTTTTTGATACTGAGTTAAAGGCAGCATTGACTGAAAGTCACGTCAGTATCCTAAACCAGTCCCGCAGATTATTTGTTCACACGCCAAAGAAGCTGCAAGTCAAGTTCTCTACACAAAGCAGGTGGCATGATACAAATGTTGGCAGGGTGAATTTCTCCAAAATGCTTTAGAGAGGTTTAATAGTCTGAACTGTTGTGCTTTTTACGCAACACGACAGTGTTGTCCAGGAGGGGGCAGAAGAGACCAACACAACAAGATGAAAAGGCGAGTGGAGGACAAAAATGATGTGGAGCCGCAGCTGATTTCTCAAACAGGTTAAAGGGTAAAATGATCCATTCATCCTTTTATGCTCATCCAATTCAGGGTCACAGACCTATCCCAGCTGTCATAGGGCAAGAGGAAGGGTGCACCAGTCCACTACAGGGGCAACACAGAGAGACAGACATTCACACTCAGTCAAAGGCAACATTAACTGCAAGTCCAGTATCCCAAACCAGTTCTGCAAATCATCTGTTTACACGCCAAAGCACAGCAGCTATGAGTCAAGTTCTCTACACAAAGCAGGAGCCTGATGCAATAACACATAATTTCTAACTTCCAGGAGGGGGCTGAAAAGCTGTACAAAAAGAGAGTGGAGAAATTTACAAGTCAAACAG
>VUQK01013972.1:14882-30998 GCA_015106715.1 Bujurquina vittata
CCTCCCGCCCCCTTAGGTGAAAATTCCCCCAAAAAAACAAATACTTTCCTAAAAAAAAAGCCAGCGCAACCCCCCCCCCCAAAAAAAAAAAAATTCCCCCACTTTCCTTTAGTTCACTGATATGTGTTAATCAGATTTGCTCTGAGCGGTATGGGTGTTACCATCATAAAATATGCCAGGGGAAACTGTTCATTTGTATGCTGGAAATAAGATAATTAGTGTGATGCAGTGCTGCGTGCGTGATGCGAAGCAGAAATGTTATGAGGGTTTATTTTTGTTTCCAAAGGAATTTGCGCTGAGTTTTGAGTTGATACACTGTATGGCTTTTTATATTTGGCACCGGTCTGCTCCCCACACCTCCACAGACATGCATGCATGGTTATCATCTGAGCAAATCTCACAGCGTAGCCACACAACGCGAGTGCTGGTGTTTTCCACCAAAGCTTTGTTTAGGATTTACAGGCTTTTCTTCATTTCTCTGTGTGCTAAAATGCTTTTAGCTTACAATGATGGAGAGATTTCTGTTAGGGATTTTCTTGTAATATAACCATCCATCCACTTACCTCCGTTTATCCAGTTTGGGGTCGTGGGAGGTGCTGGAACCTATCCCAGCTGTCACGGGGCGAGAAGTAGGGTACACCCTGTACAGTCTCTATCAAAATAACCATTTGCACTCGTACTCACACCAGCAGCCAATTTAGAATCACTAGAAACACAAAACAAACACCAAAAGGCTCCAGCCTGGATTCAAACCCAGGACCTTCTTGGTGTGGGCGACCGTGCTAAACACTGGAATAACTGCAGAATGATAAAAGTTAGCATAAGCCCGTATTAAAACTGTTAAACATTGTTTGCAAAAAAGAAAATGTTTTACAAAAGAGGAATATAATCAGCAAAGGTGCAAATAATCACAAATAGCGAGTAGAAAGTAAAAATGCATCCCAAACAAGAGCTCAGGTCTCTGGAGGATAAAAGACTTCCAATCTTTTTTTACAATCTGCAAGGTGTCACACACACAAAACTAATCATTTGCGTTATGGCACACTGATTTTACGACTTCTGCTAAATGCTGAATAAAGACTGTGAAAACATAATTCTTCCTCAGACTCTGAGCTTTAAAGCCAGTGATTGTCTCGCTGCAGTTCAGGATTTACTAACCGAACATTATCATTTCTTGCAAAGAATCATCTCATTTGCGCTTCTGTTGGCACTTTTCATAGTTTTTCTTTGATTTAGCAACAAGCAGCTTGTCATAAAATCTGTCTTTGGAGTGCTTGTGTAAAGGCCTAACTGTGTTATTGTCAATATCCTGCCTGCTTTTGGCTGTGGTTGGATCGGTGAGCCTCTGAGCCCTGTATGCAAGTCCATAAAATCCATTAGGTGATTCTGCTGTAAGCCAAAACAACAGGAATTCATTAAACGTTGTGTGTTAACTCTCGCATCCCGTATCCTCCCCACCACTATGCAACCTAGATGGGGGCTACAAAAGCAAAGTGAGGTGTTTAAAGATGGAATAAATCCTGTTTCTTATAGTAAAGGTTAGCTGATTAATCCATGTAAAGATATAAGAATGGCAGAAAATATCATCCTATTTTTGTTTCTTTCCACTTCAGTTAAAACTGCTGTGATCCCATTCTCCAGTGTACACACAGCTTACAGCTGTACGACAGTGACACTACACCTGATTCTATAAAAGAAAAAAAACACCAGACTGTCTGGGTCATTTTCAGCATTTAATTCACCGGCCTACCAGAGGTTGAACCAGGGGACCCGATGACATAAAAGGTTCATGAGGCTCAAGAGTGAAAAAAAGAATTCACAGAGAGAAAAATGTCAAGCTTGACTTTATGCTGAGTTTCTTTTGGCATGTGATACCCATTTTCAGTCTATGTGCCAACTCTCACAATTCCCAGACTAATCTCACACTAAATAAGGGTCCTCGGAGTGTCTTTCAAGCAGCAGATCCACTTTACACCACCTGGCACAGAGCATTTTGTGTGAGTGCACTGCAGAGAGAGACCGGGCCAGGCTTCTCATTGTTGGCTCCTGGTGTCAGCTCGGCTGTGCGTAGTCATAGCCGAGGAGGCTTTTTCAAAATTAAAAATGAGGATGAAGTAAAGGAGGTGCAGACGAGGGTAAAGAAGGTGCTGAAAGAGTTATCTGCTGCAGCTGCTGAAGCAGCAGAGGATTTGCTCGATCCTCTGGCTGATCCAAAAATTCAGGTTAATAAAGATGAGGGTCTCAGTGGATGCTGCAATGGATTATATAGAACATGCGAACACCAGAAGGACCGCAGGGCCTTTAATGCAGTCCATGATGCACACTAAACACTGCAACCACTCTTAGTAGCAAACTATATAAGCCAAAGCATTTAAAACCAAAGGAGCCCAAATAATTCAAGTAAAGCAGTTAAAAGCCTCAAATAATGAGCCGAAATGAGAGATGCTTCTCAAATGCAGTATGTGTCTTGGTGTAAGTTCCTGTGTGTGTGTTGTGTGTATATTGGTCCCCATGCAACCCTGGCCCGACCACAACAAGAGTCCATCAGTTGTGCTCACAAAGCCAGCAGTAGACTCAAACCCCTGTGACTGCAAGCACACATCCCCAGCAGTCCTTGTTGTGTGGAGGGCCATGTTGGACCCAACCCCAGATTGTGGTGATTATTACTGCTGACCACACACGTATAGCTGCACACATGCAGGCTATAAAATATTTAACTCCAAACTTCCATCCTCTCTCTTTCTGTCTTGTTTGCTCTCAACATGGGATCAATTTTGTAAGAAACAAGACCCATGTTTGTTAGTTAGGCCGAAGCATTACCAGAAGGGTTTCCCCCTTTCTCTTGAGGGTTTCTTTAGTTTTATCGTAGTGGGAGGGAGATTATAACAGTTGGGTTTTATGCCACTGACATTAATATACTGTAAATCATTGCAAAATTACTTTTTATTTTGCAAATGAAAAGGCATTCCTTCCTATATTTCCTGTTGCATGGATTAAAGCATCTCACGTCATACATTGTTTGTTATAATAACAATAGATGCTCTAAACCATGACTAACTGAAACCACTCTCCATCACGTCGTTGTATCTTTTCACTGTGTATAAAGCAAATTTTTGTGGCTCCACACCCCGTTGTGTAGCATTTTTGTTTTGCACGTCATTTTTAAATATGCCGTATCGATACATCATTACATCTTCCAGGTGACTTTGTTAGTGTGACTTCACCAAACTCGGTGAAATAAAAGTCACACTTTGATTGCAGCGTATGTTTATTTACTGATGTTGTCTGACGAGGTGAATTTCTTACAGATTCACTCAATTTGCCCGGTCTCTGGGTCTGTGGAGCACCACCAGCCTTAGTCTCCAGTCTGCAGTCTCCAGGATATATGGTCCTGATTACTGCAGAGCTTTAGAACTCAATGCAGATGTTGGGCTTTAGATGTCGCTAATAATAGTTAATCTATTGTATATCAAATGCTCTTATAAAATGAGGCTGTTTTATAAGGCGCTATGATTAATTTGATCTTTGATACAATCAATTTGAACTCTGGACGTGGATTTTCAAAGCAGCGGTAAAATGTAATGACTTAAAGTCCACTTAAGATCATGAAAATGTTTGAGAAATTTTAAATTGGGAATCTGTTGGTGGCCTTGTTTGCCAGAACCGAGTAAGGAAGGCAAGAGGAGGACAGAATGATGTCATGCTGTTGGATTTAGGGAGATGCCACCAAAGAGAAATAAGAAATAGAGCTGGGGAGGGGATTCAGTTGTAACCCTCAACCCGCCTTGCTGCTTTATGAGGGCTGTAATTAAGGATTGGCTTGGGTGTTGTGGTTCTGTGACCACATAACGCCTCATGTATCTGACATGCACGAAGATCAATGCCATGGACCCTGGGAATTCTGTTCTGTCATTTATCAGAGGATAGCAGCTCCCCTTGTTTTTCACTACACCTACTCTTTGAAACTAGGCATTGGAGTCCTCTGAGGGGAGCTTAACTTGTTACATTTTCATTTTCATTTTAATTTTATTTTTAAAGTTGAAATAGAGGGTATTTCTTCTTATGTATATCCTCATACTGTTCTCTTATTTTCTGACGGGTCGCCATAGCAGATGGATCTGCATGTTTTTGATTTGGTACAGATTTTACGCCGGATGACCTTCCTGATGCAGCCCTCCCATTTATCCGAGCTTGGGACCAGCAGTACGAGTACACTAGCCTGTGACCCCCCGAGGCTGGATTTTTGTCTCCTCCCAGAATTGAACCAGGGATCTTTTGTGTGCGAGACAAATGTATTAAGACCTACACTGCTTAACAGAAACGTACAACCCTAACGGCAAAGTTTAATTAGCAAGATTTCTTTCTCACTCACTTACTGGCTGGTCTGTATGACTGCCTTTATGTTTGATGGTTTCCAGTCTCACATACTCCCAGTTTTCACAGACAGTTCTCTGCTGGAGGGGTTTTATTACTTAAAGCTCTTCAAAGGTGGTGGTTTTAAGTGAGAGGTCATAGTTTTCACTGTAACGATTCTTGTGTGTTTGTGATCACTGTCATGCTCTAAAATTCCTTTCCGGTCAAGCTTTTTGTAGCTGCCCAATTACTGAATAAAAACACCATTCAGTATTCAGTTGCACTGACCCTCCATGCACCTTTGACATTCATGCAGTCCCATAACAGCACACTCACACATCCATGTTTCATGCAGTCACTGTGGTATTATTGGCCAGGTTCACACCAGACATGCTGGAAACCATCTGATCCACACAAATTTATTTTGGTTTTAACTGACCAAAGCGTGTTCTGCACTTCATCAGGCTTCTTTTCTTGTTCTTTGGCCAAGTTAAATCTTGCAGTTTTGTGAGTAATGGCTTTTTGGAGGTTGACTCTATGCAGAGTCCGTTGCTGCGCCCAACACCACCACATATTCTTCTTTCTGAATCAGAAGCATTTACTTGTCTATTTTCCAAATGTGAGGTTGTATAAATGGCATATTGTGTGAGATCACCAACTGCATCTTTCGCTGCTGGTTACGCGGCTCTTCTTATACTTCCTGTCCCACATTTTACTCTTACCATGTTCAGCCATGTTGTATTAGATATAACCCAGAAGAAAACTGCGTGTTCACAGGTGTTCTTTTATAACCTTGTTCGAGCAATTAGCCTCAACTAGGATTTCATGTGGATTCAGTTTGGTTCCAGTGGTCACAGGTGTTCTGACATTTGTTCTATTGAGGTTGGACTTTGTGGCTTGTGTTTTATGTTCTTAGTCTGTCAGACATTGGATCAAGTACCTCACACTTAAAAATAAAAATCTTAAAAATAAAAAAAAATGATTGCAAGATGTTTTCATTTTGAACTGCTTAACATTTTTAGTGATATTGTGCAGCCGTGTACTCAGTTCTGCTGCGCAGTGATTATCCCAGGATTGTCTTTAAAGACTGCTGGAAGCCTCACTGTATGTATATCACCAGATGTCTCCAAACCTCACTTTGTGTCAGCACTTTGTCTAGTCAGCTCTGTCTCCCATTAAGTGCTTAGCACATCAAATGATGTAAGTGCTGGCATCAGAGGTATTATAACTTATCTAGTGTAAACCAAACTTACAGGAGGTGGAATTACGGCTGACAGGTTTTATTGTTCACCTGTGCTTGGAGCTCATGTGCACTTGGTCCACTGACTTAACAGATCATCTGGCCACTTGTGTCCTATCAAAGGGAAAAAAATAGGAGGATTAGGCATGCTGCCATTACAGGACTTGGCAAAGCTTAGACTGTCTAACAGGTCCCTTTCCAAATCATACACTTGGCCAGGACTGGTACGAGCAACATAGGCCAACTACAGCAACTACACATAAGTGATTCAAGCTGCCTTTTTCAGTGTTATTTCTTTTATTTCATATACTTTAGAATATGATCATCTCTATTTTTGTTCAAAAAGAAAAATGTATCACGTGAACTCTGGAATCTATTTAAATTGTCTGATTTATTGCTCCTAAACCGCCAGTGCGAGATTTGCTGCTGCCAGGCTCGTTGCCAGCAGACTGGTGCGCATACACGCGCCTATAGATTTACTGATAGTTACACAAAAATGCCCTGAACCACTACTGACTGTCTAGCACCCTGCACTCACTTAACACAGTGCACTCCATGATGTATGCTTTCATCTACACTTGCTGTGGTTTCTTGTGTTTTTCTTGAGCTCATAAAATAATAATTGCCTCGTGTTTTTTTTTCTTTCCAGCAGATATGGCTCAGATATTTCCAGCAAAAGCTGAAAATTATATAAAGAGTTAATTGAAGGTTCTTTCTTCTAATGTGACTTTCTCTCTTTTTCTGTTTTCCTTGCTAACTAGCGTCAGGCTGTCTGGGAGGCTGATGTGAAGGCTGTGAGAGGTGGGAGCTCTGTCGGGCAGACGGGCCTACTACTGGGCGACTCCCTCTTTTCTAAAGAGCTGGAGAACATGGGCAAACAGCTCGCTGGTAGGCAGCTCTGTGTATGTTTGTGTGCTTCGTGTGTGTGTGTGTCTGCGCATGTGTTATTAGCTATAATGATGAATTGAAAGAGTGAGGCAGATCAAAAAGCCTCCTTTCTTTGAATGCAAAATCACTGTGCCAACATGCACACATGCAGACATGCAAAACTATAGACTCTAATAAAACTGAAGGAGATTTAGATAGCGCTTGAGGAGTGGGACGGGGGGAATCCAGGGAAAGAATGCACAGCTTTTGGTCAAAGGATTTTTAATTAAAAACTAAGACTTATGGAGCCCTGGATTAGCTGTAAAGAGAAAAAAATATGTATATCAAGGGGCCATTTTGTTACACAGCATAGCAATATTGTGTGCATACAAGATTTTATTGAACATGTTTTGATTAATTCATTCTTTTGATTTAACAGTAAAGATGGTCCCAAATGCAATTCACCTTCTCACATTGGCCAATGATGAAATGAGCACATAATGTAGTGTCACCAAGAAATAATAATAACTGACTGGTAATACAGTACTCTGTGTAAGAGCACTGTTACATTTCCACAGCCACAAGGATGGTCTGCTTGCTTCAATTTGGCAGATGAATTTGAAGAGTGCGAAGATGTCCGTGGCCGCTGCATCTGTTTACTAAAAGATAATTAGCTGCACAATAATTCTCGGTGGGAACTTATCTTGACTTTGGATCAGTCTCCTGCAGATGTCTGTAATGCATATGCAAGTGCACTCCCATGAAAGCTGCTCTGTAGTCAGTAAAGAACAACAACCCGTGATCTATGCAGCTGTCCATTTACATATCCACATTCACAGTGATGTTATGGAAGCCCAAGAGTAAAAAATGTGCATGAGGACTGAAGTTACTGAATAATTTTGTAGTATCTCAGTGTAGACTCTCTCTGTGCACTCATCTCAAATGCAAATAAAGCCTGATGGTATTCATCAAGCTCAGAGGACAGATTGTTATCACAAAATTAGCTTGTTTACCTTACTCTCTGGTTTGGTTTTAACATTTTTCTTATGAGCTATTGATCAGGGAAACTGGAATCTTTTGGCCCTCTTATATAACTTGCACACACAACTAAAATATGAGAACATGATGTATATTTTGGCTTCAAATTATTTAAAACACAAATTAATCTGTAATGCAGGAATGAATATATCCCCGTCTCCCTCTGCCTCCGCTGGGCTCCATAGATTCTAAATAGAAAAACTAATTAAAATACTTTCCCCACGCCAGGAATTCTTTTGAGCTCCAGTTTTGACAGGTTCAGTAATAACTCTCACTTGTGCTGCTGCGTCATTACAGGTTGATCGAAGCCTGACTCTGCTGGAGCGTCATTTGTCTGATGAGATGGAATTTGTGTGGCAATTTGGAAACGATTATTCTTAGTGTAGTCCGAGGCTGATAGTTGATAAATGTGACGTCTGGGTGACTCAGAGTCTGCTTTTGTTGTCATGAAGATCAAGTATGTATTTGCTTATGAATCAGATGAAAGTGAGGAATGGAGGCCAGAGGGAATCTTGCAATTTGCCGTCATGTGTCACACACTTGTTTGTGTATGCATGTCCAACCACTCTGTTTAATAGTGTCACAGTGTGTAAAGGCTCCATAAATGCCTTCGCATACCACAGATATTAGACGCATATCAGTGAGTGAAGCTCTTCCTGTCGAACAACAGTGGTCACAGCTGGAAAAAGCTTCTAAGCTCATCTGCAAATGACAGTAAATACACTACGATGCATGTTGTTTCTTACTTAAAAAAAAAAAAAAAGAAAGAAAGTTTGTGCTAAAAATGTACTAACTTTTCACATGGTATTGATTTCTGGTTGTTTTACACTGTTCACTGTTCAGCCTGATGATTCCCAGCAGGCATTTCATAGAAACTGTTAAACAAGCTAATTCAACTCTTTCAAGCCTTTATTAGCTGTTAATCTGTTCCTTGTTATGAGCCAGCGCCTTACTGTTCGGCTTTCATTGTTTCCTCCAGTCTGTGTCTGTATTTTGTGAAAAAGCATATTTTTTCTCACGTACATATTCAATTACTGCTCACTGAGCTTGTTGCTGAAGATCAGTTTAACTTTTGTTTTTATTCCACACAGTTGCTATTAGAGTACATTTTGGGAATATAGCCAGGCCCATAAGTTTTTGGACAGTGCAGACTTTTAGCTTTAAGTCAAAGGGTTTGACAAAATATAGCATTAATCTTTAAAAAATTACAGCCATTTGACCGCCATGTCATGTCAGAGGCTCAAAAGTAGTTGAACAAACAAACATAATTTTGAATGTAAGGATTACTTTTAATTATTTTATTCTTCTAAGTCTGTGTATCCTTCTTTGAGATGCTCTGCCAGGTCTTTACTGCAGCCACCTTCAGTTGCTGCTTGGTTGTGGGTCTCTTTTTTCCTTCAGTTTTGTATTTATTAGCTGAAAAGCATTCTCTGTTGGGTTGAGATCAGGTCACTGACTTGACCAGTGAAGAATATCATATTTCTTTGTCTTAAGAAATGCTTGGGTTGCTTTTGCAGTATACTTTAGGTCATTATCCATTTGCAGCCCTGTCTGATCAGTTTTGCAGCATTTGGCTGAATCTGAGCAGAGAGTATAGCCCTGTACACTTCACAATTCATCCTGCTACTTCTATCCGCAGTCACATCATCAATAAACACTAAGGCCCAGGTCCGCTGGCAGCTTTGCATGACCATGCTACAATACTGGCTCCTCCATGTTTGACAGATGATGTGGTATGCTTCAGATCACACACTGTTTCTCTTCTCCTCCACACTTTTCTTTTCCCATCATTCGGGTACAAGTTCATCTTGGGTTCATCTGTCCAAATATTTTGTTTCTATAACTGTTTCAGGCTTTTTTTTAATGTTTTCTGGCAAAGTCTTATCTGGACTTCCTGTTCTTGAGTGTAACCTGTGGTCTGCACCTTGCTGTAAACCCTCTGTATTTACACTCATGAAGGCGTCTCTTATTTATAGACTTGAAAATGATACGCCTACCTCCTCAAGAGTGTTCTTGACTTGGCAAGATGATATAAACGAAAGAAAGGATTTCTAGGATCATCCGCTTTAGTGGTCTTCTGTGATCTTCCAGGCCTTTTAGTGTCATGGAGCTGGCCAGAGCATTTATTCTTTTTACCTGATTGTTGATTTGTCCACTTCCAAAGTTTTATTATTTAAGGTTTATCTTGTTTTCCAGTGTAATAGTGGCCTTCTTCACTGGTATCAACCTTTAGGCAGTGCTTTCATTGCCCTCCAGTCAATAATAATAATAATAACAACTTTTTCTTTCATTTTCTCTCTGTCTGTGTTGTGCAGGTCTGTATTTCTGTTTGACTTAGGGTGGGGCTAAGCAACACACACACACACGCACACACACACATATACACACACACACACACACACACACACATGCAGAACAGAGAAGCCACAAGACACCAGATGAAACATGCACTCCATCTGTATTCAGCACTTTCCCTCGGGCTGGTGTAGAGGTGTGACTGTTTTTATTTGTGCTTTAGTACGGAACCGCCCTGAAACAATCAGAACACAGTCCTTCATCTTCCTCATTCACTGCTTTCCCATTCACGTTTTAGCTTGCTTGACCACAGCTGGATCCCTCACTCACGCTTGTTTGAGACGGGGAGCGGCCATGTCTGAAAGGTGTCTTTATATAATACCTGTAACCTCTTGATCCATTGTACAAAACATCCCAAACTGCTCAGTTCATCAGTGACAAAGACTTTTGTAAAAGAAAGCTGTCCTCATTTAGAGCCAGGAACACCTCATCAGAGTAAAAGTAAATATTCCTAAGAATTTTTCCAAGCCTGTGTTGCCAACTTTGAATTTCAGTTGCATTTACATTACGTGAGGAATGCGTGTTTGTTTCACATATTTGTACGTGAGCAAACCAAGGACAAAGGGTAGCGTTTTAATTTTGTCAGGCAAACAATATATTGTATAGTTGTGAGCCTGCTGACAAATGATATGTCTTTAGCACATTTGTTTATTTTCAGTGGAAGGATCCAATAAAGATTTCATGAGTTCTGAATGGTTGTATAGCGTGCTAGGGCCTTGTACTCCCGCACCACATGCAACTGCTTCTGGATCAAAGACTTTAATAGATCTGTTTCTATTTCTTCGTGTTTCCTTTCTGTCCGTCTCTGTCTCATTTTCTCCCCTTATCCCTGTTGTTATTACTCACGTTTTGGATCAAAAGTCATCAAAGGTTCTTAGCGTATGAATTTTGATGGCATGTTTTTGATCTCCAGGGACTGTCTTTTTATATCAGTGTCTGCGAGATAGTTAAACACAGAAATACTTTAATGTAAGTCAATTTAAAACTAAAACTGCTTCTCATAGGCTACTCTTTAATGCCAGGAAGTCAGAGTGGAGCAACCATGTACGGAGGGAGAAAAGCTATTTACAACAAAAACATGTGGTGTTTATCATTATACTGGTAAATATCTCAAGATGAAAATATCAGCATTATAGAAACACCGGAACTAAGGAATACGTCCTGTTTACAGCTTGATAAAATAATATCAGCCATCAGAGTGTGGGTGGACATAGTGTGTGGGTAATTAAGGACTAGGAAATCATATGTTCTGAACTTTCGTTTGCACATTTGTTTCTGTAGTATTTATTTCACTGCAGTCTAAAGGTATTCACTTATTTATCTTTTGGTGTTATGGTCAAAATCCAGCTGTCTGTGGAGGTTAGCGCACACTAACAGTACATACAGCAGTCTCGCCACTGCCAAAAGCTGTTGTCATGAAGTCTGGTTCTGATTGTTTGGTCAGTGGCTTGCTGGAAAGCATTTTGTTGGGGTCTGGCAGTGCTCATCCTGTTCCTCCTTGCACAGAGGAGTAGATACCGCTCCAGCTGATTGGTTAAGGACGTTCTACCACCCTGTCCAGCTCTTCTAGAGCAACTGTCTGTCTCTTGGAATCTCCTCCACGCTCTTGAGAATGAAATGAAACTGAAATGATGCGACAGGCTTGTTAATTTTGTCAAAAATTCATTGCAGTAACTCAAAATGGGACTCAGTAGTTTGTATGGCCCCCACTTATATGATGCCTGACAACACTACTGTCCCTGTCTCACATCTTTCTTCGTCCATTTTATAGCAAGTCAGAACAAAACCGAGAGTGTATTTCCAACTAAACCTGCCTAACAGTGATTACAACTATAAACCAATTCAAAACTGACAGTTACAGCATAAATCACTATGTTGAAATGACATATTACAAATTCACCAGATACTTTGTTGTGTAGAATTGCTTGGCCCACTGATGTATTATTACTCCAATATCAAGAATGTATTGTATCAGCCTTTGTATTGTATGAATTGTATTGTATCAGCATTTTTTTAAAATCAACCAAACCAAACTAAAAACAATACATTGTGGATTTCAGCACCATACATTCACCAATGTGTTAAGTACACCTTTCTAGTATTGGGTTGGAGCCGCTTTTGCCTACAGAACTATCTTAATTATTCATGGCACAGATTCAACAAGGTGTTGGAAACATTCTTCAGGGATTTTGATCCATTATGACACAATTGCTGCAGATTTGTCGGATAGATGTACATCCGTGATGGGAATCTTCTATTCCACCAAAGGTGCTCTATTGGATTTAGATCTGGTGACTGTGGAGGCCATCTGAGCACAGTGAACGGTGATCGTCATGTTCGAGAAACCATTTTGAGAGGATTTGAGCATTTGATATGGTGTACTGAAAGCAGCCATAAGAAGATGGATACACTGCGGCTGTAAATGGATGGACACAGTCAGTTCCATAAAATATTTCTCGCACCATTATGCCACCTGAATAAAACAGGAATGATCCGTTCTTTCATGTTGTTTACGCCATATTTCAACCCTACCATCCAAATGTCATAGCAGAAATCGAGACTCATCAGACTAGACAACATTTTTTCAGTCTTCTATTGGCAAAATCTCAGCAGATCAGCAGTTTCTGACATACTCGGACCCGTCTGTCTGGCACCAACAACCATGCAACATTTAAAGTCACTTAAACCCCTGATGCTTATGTTTGAACTTCAGTAGGCTGTCTTGACCTCGTCTACATGCCTAAATCTATTGAGCTGCTACCGTGTGACTGGCTGATTATATAGTTGCGCTAAGTGTACCAGTGAGTGTATGTTGGCGTTCAGTCACCAAACTTTGAGAACCCCTCCTTTTATCATTTAGAAATGATTACGTCTGTAACGTCTGTAATCATGCAACGGACAAGTTATTAAACACAAAACCAACACAGAGCAGCATATGTTCAGCATTGTGTCTCAAATGAAGATTTACTTCTATGCACGCTGAGCTGCTTAAGCACATAAACAGCAATCCGCTTAGGCATGTCAAATAATTATATGCATTTGATCCCCAAAGGTTTGTGTGCAGAACAGTCTGATTTTAAACAAACAGAATCTTCCAGAGTAATGTCCAAAAGCTAAATTTAGGATAGTATTTCAGGCATTTTCTGTTTACATACTAAATGGATATTTGTCAGCGAATAGAAGCACATGTTTCATGTTTTCTGCAAATGCTGTTTGTAAACCAGAAAAGCAGCATTTGCTCAACAACATGGAAGTCAGGGTTTGTGAAATAATTGTCATGCTTGAGCTTGTTATTTATCTAACGTCACACATATACAATTTTCCTCTGCCTCTGATGAGTCATTCCTCTAAATCATGCCTCTTAAATGATAACTCCCAGACTGGTTTGTTGAATCCCGATTGCCAAGATTTGGAACAAAAGCAGAAAACACGGAAAAAATGAGCCAGATGTTGATCACAGAAGTTGGCAGCGTCACTTCTTTTACAAACAGAAATGCTTTTGAGACTACCAGAGCAGCAGACTAATGTCTTTTTGTCAGGAACAGGGGAAAAATATTGCCATGCTGCACTTACTGTATCAACTTGGGACGTTTTCTGACAGAGGAAGCCGGATTCACCACAGTTTACAAGGTCTATAAATATTGTCATCATTGCCGAGAAAAGGGATTAACACAAGCAGTCTCGCCCACATTAATGCTCGGTAAAGTTTGTGAATCATCAGTCAAATCAGCCTATGAATAAAAGTCAAAATATGCCTGATTTTATCTTGGAAGTTCATTTTCCAGTGTCATTTGGAATTCATAGGAAGTGTTATGGACATTTTCATGTGCTTACAAAAACTTAGTTTAGATATTTTTATTTAAATGTGTGAATATTGTAGCATTAAAACAGGAAACTTGTAAGTAATTGGATCCTGACTTGGACTATCTCCTTTCTTTCTCCAGAGGTTGAGAAGGACCTGGCAAAGTTGGCAGAAGTAGGAAAGATGACCACCCGGAGCTCCAATAATCCACATAGCAGCCTATACCACACCCCAGTGCGCCACCGAACTCTACCTGACACACTCCCTCTCCCCAGCCTTGTCTCCAGGCCCCAGTCTCCAGCTGGCAGCCTTTCGGGCAAGTCTTGCGGTGTGGGCCTCCCCTTGCTGAGCCCCAAGCCCACTACCCTCACCATGGGTAGGACTCAGTCTCCCAGCAACCCTGGAAGCAGGACTCAAACCCCCCGAACACCCAGCAGACCCATGACCCCAAATAGTTTGCTGACACGCTCCACCTTTAACTCTGGGTCTTATAAAGAGGTGACCTTCAGGAGGTCACGGAGCCGCCCTGTTACACCCACAAGTCAACCAATACTTACCCGACCGCTGCTCACCCCTCCAGGACTAAGCAGTACAGACACTCTTGGTGCCAGCCTACGGGCCTATCTGTCTGAGGTAAGACCCCATAATGAAACACTTTTTTTTTTCAGACCTTTTTCTTTTTTTTTTTTACAAGTCATGGAAGCAATTAATATGAGATATATTTCTGTATATTATATTTCACATTGTTAGGATAAAGCTGTCATAAAAATTGGGCCACGGGCTTGAAAAGGTTTTACTATTATGAGAATGTATTCTCATGTATTTTGAAAACCCAAAAAGTAAAGCTGGGTATTGAAGCTGAGAGCCTTTACGCAGAAAGAAATATGAGCTGGATCACCAGAACACACAATATTACACATGTGCAAATCCTCGCGGACACACACACACACACACACACACTTCGTGTGGGGTTTAGCAGAAAGTCATGGAGGTCTGTACAGTAGGATGTCACTTCACTGTGGAAAAATGAGTCTGGCATTAAAGGGGAACTTTCATTGGGATTTCTTTCTTATATTCCTTTCATGATCTACTTAACAGCAGGACTGTTAAATATGAGACTTTTTTTGAAGGCTTTTATTAATGGTGGGCAGGAATTTTACGGTCCCTTTGTGTAATCTGACAGTTATGCCAGTTGACACCTAGTGACATTATCCAAAACACTGGTGCACCCAGTCTGCTTTTATCAAGGCCACCTGGCCCCATATAGAAGGCCTGAAGCTTTAAAGCGAGGGCTGGTTCCAGAGTGAGGGAATCTTTAACCTCGTAAAATAGAGGAGAAAAGATATGCTGGCTTTCCTGCCTTCATTCGTGCAGTAACTGGAGAATCAAACAAGGACCCAAACCATAATGCAAGTTTTTTTTTTTTATAGGAAGATTTGGTGGCATTTTATTTATCCATCCATCCATTTTCTTCTGCTTATCTGGGGCCAGGTTGTGGGGGCAGCAGCCTAAGCAGAGGAGCCCAGACTTCCCTCTCCCCAGCCACGTCCACCAGCTTGTAATGGCCCCAAGGCGTTCCCAGGCCAGCTGAGAGATATAATCTCTCCAGCATGTCCTGGGTCTGCCCCAGGGCCTCCACCCGGTAGGACGTGCCCATAACACCTCACCCAAGAGGCAGCCAGGAGGCATACTAGTCAGATGCCCGAGCCACATCAACTTGCTCCTCTCGATGTGGAGGAGCAGCGGTTTTACTTTGAGCCCTTCCCGAATGGCTGCACTCCTCACCTTATCTCTAAGGGAGAAGCCAGATACCCTTTGGAGGGAAGTTCATTTCTACCACTTGTATTTGCAGTCTACTGACGTAGATCAACTGGTAAATTGTCAGCTTCCCTTTTACGCTCAGCTCCCTCTTCACCATGACAGACCGGTGCAGCGACAGAAAATACAACAGCAATGCACAGATTTGACAAAATTCCTAGCTGAATACCAAGAAGTGTCAGAAGTGAACACATAGAATCTGTAAAATATACAGTACTGTTCAAAAGCTGTATATATATTTTGCTAGGAAAATAAGAATTAGTGATTTATTTAAACATGTGCAAACCAGAGGCGATTGCTCTAAGGCTACGTTCACACTGCAGCATGAAGTGACACAATTCCGATTTTTTGAGAAATCCGATTTTTTTTGCGTGTTTGTTCACATTTCCAAATATATGCAACTTGGATGTGATCTGTGTGTGAACTGCAGCCGAACCTGAAAGTGTCCCGCATGCGCAGTAGAGGACGCGATTACGTCACACGCAGCGAGCGTGCTCAATGTTTGCAGAAGTAAGCTTGTTTTTATGGTTTTTTAAAATTGAACTTTTATTAAACAAATCTCCAAGCAATAGCGAAAATAAGCTTGTTTTCCTTCACGCGTCCCTGTAACACGGGATGCAGAATAGTGACGTTTGTCGAGTAT
>VUQK01013975.1:9792-29560 GCA_015106715.1 Bujurquina vittata
CACTCAGATGTCATCTCGACGCACACACACACACACACATATATAGATACACGTAAACACACACATGCAGACAATGCCAGCCTGCTGCTCGCTTGTCCCCATGCCCTGAGGGGGAGAATAGGGAGAGGCGAGATGGGGGGGTTCAGTATAATCACTTGTTAGAGGTCTGGCTCTGTCCCCCATGCTCCCCTCTCGCCTCTTCTCTCAGGAACCTCCTTACTCCTCCCCCAGCGTTCTGTCCATCCACCAGCTTTCACAGTCTCTCTTGCTCTCCATGAGTTCTTCCTCAGAGTTTTGCTGTTCTACCTCATTTGTCTTTAAATTTGTCTCCTCTCTCTGACTGGCTTCCATGTTCCATCTTACTCCTTTATTTTGAAATTGTGGCCGTACCACCTTATACAGCACAGGAGGGGAAACAGTGTTTGAAACCAAATTTCAAAGGCAACTAAACTACATGGGTCAAACATAATCAAATTTTAATTTGATTATATAATATTTTCTACTTGTGAGTACTGTTGGTGCTATTATTTGTGGAAAAGGGACCACCAAGCACCTAACAGAGAAAGAAATACAATCATTTATGACTTCCACTGGGGTACCCTTTGTATTTCACTTCAGTAATAAATTGATAAATGCTGCTTGATTGTTTTTTTCAATAACATACAGTGCATACACCTTACAGTTAAAAAGTGCCATAGATTAAAAACTGAGTTTACACTAAAATGTTCTCCATTGGCCTGCAATCACAGTGTCAAGGTTGCTTTGAGTAAATCTTTCTAATTGCAACATTATTCCAAAATTTGATTTACTAAATTTACAATAATCAAAAACTCTTTTTGATAACTGTTATTACATTTCTGACGTGATCATTTCAGTGTCCTTTCTTGGTAGAGAAGGAGGATACTGAAAGAGGGCTGCCACATCTTCTGACGAGGAGGCCAAAAACTCAGTAGTGATTCAGTAGCTCTAAAAACGGAGGCACAAATGCCAGATAAGTCTGCATTTTCATCCTTTTTATGAAAGATTTAACCTTAATATGTCTATAAATTCTAAAATCCAACTGTATGCTTGATAAAAAAAATGTAGATACAGTGCAAAAACACACCATTTATTCTCTTTTTTTTAATCAACAAAAAATAGTTTGACAGGCATAAAATAGTATTTTTTTCACTAACAAAGCAATTCCCAAAGAGGTATTAGCCAAAAACGTGGCATATGTCTGCATGGTCTGCAGCATGATATAATTTTGAGAAAACTGGTTAAGAGTAGCACAGAAGAAGAAGTGGCAGGCCTAGAAAACTACAGCAGATGAACAGATTCTGAAAGTTGTGTCCTTAAAAAACAGGAAAAAATCCAGCAACAACCTGACACGGGACCTGGGAGATGCATCTGAACCTTCAGCTGATCCGTCTACTGCTCATTGAAGCCTCATCATAAATGGTCTCAGTGGATGGGTGGCTGTCAAGAAGCCATTCTTAAGGAAGAGAAACAGAGAGAAAAGGATGAGGTATGACAAATTACACAAGAACTGGACTGAAAATCAGTAGCAACAGGCCTGATGGAGTGATGAATCCAAATGAGAAATATTTGGCTCAGATCATTGTCAGTATGTACAGAGGAGAGTAGGAAGGCAATACAACAGTGAGTGTCTACGGCCATCTGTAAAACACGGTCATGATTTGGAGATCTGGTCAAATTTGATGGAATTATGAACACAGAAAAGTACCATCAGACTTTGAGCCACTATGCAGTACCATCTGGAAAGCATGGCAATGATCCCAAACACTGCCAACACAATAAAAGCATATCCGGAAAGAAAGACATAGTATAACATTATTATCATGGATTGGCCTCCCCAGAGTCCGGACCTCAACATTACTGAAGCAGTGAGGGATTGTCTTAACAGAGAACAGAACAAAAGGCAACCAACTTCCAAAGAAGAGCTTTGAATGTCCTTCAAGAAGCCTGGAGAACGATTCCTGAAGACAGTGACTTTGAGAGCTAGCTCAAGATTTTTGCACAGTTCTATAGATAGATTTTTATTTTTAAGATGAACCTTAAAGAAAAAGTTGCTGGTTGGTCACAAAGCAGCATTAAGTGTCTTTGCTCCTCTTTTTGTACTGCACTTTAATATTTACATGGGGAGCCGAAGTCGTGAACAGCAAGTTCTTTCTCTAATTTGCCCACTCAATGACTTTATGAGTGAACAGGTAATATATCATTCTTCTCATTGACTAATGTTCTGTTTCATTTTGTCCTTTCCGCTTCACCATCGCCTGCCGTGCAACACTGATTAATACCATCATAGCAAATTAGATAGCCAAGGAACAACATGTTTATCATTTTCACACATTAAGAAAAGTACTTTCTTTCCCTCAATGCATTCAAAGCAGTGGCCACATCAAGGTGATATATGTATATACAGCACAGAGGGGAAATATTAATTGGAATTATCGCCAGAGATGTGGCCTTTCTTCTAAAGGTCTAAAGACAGAGGACGAGAGCTGAGGGTAAGGCACCTTTATGTAATGATGTCATTCTTTACAGTACTCCACACAGAAAGTCCTCATTATGTTTCCTGAAGGCAAAAACTTTACAGTTCTGAGCACTATCATCCTTTTGAATTTTAAACATGCTGGAGCTGAAAAAGATGGCTGAATGTTTAGAGGTGCGTTTATGATTGCTAACTCACTCAGGGATGTACAGGCAAATAAAATGTACATGGCTAAGAAAGTTATAGCATGAAATGGATCAGCTGTCTAAAAGCTAGGTCTTTTGTCATTGTTATCAACTACCTTATCTGCCAGTCTAATTGTCTAATTTCCAACTTGTCATTGTGTAATTTATTTATGTTGTTCCTTTGCTGCAGCAGTTATAACTCAATTGCTGGGGACAATAAAACAGGCTGCAGATATCCCACAAAGTTATTGTGTTACACATTCAGCAAACACAGAACAACTTCAATATTCCAATACTCAGTTTTCTTGTTCCTCCGTTTTCATCTCCACCAAGTCTTGAGGAGAATTTGGTGGTGTGCGGCAACTAAACTGCTAATTATTTCACAGTTTCAAGCGGCCAGTTGCTAAAACTTTGTCCACTGGCTGTCATTTAGTGCTGGGCTGCTATTTCTTTTTTTTTTTGCATCAGAAAACTGCTCCCTGCTGAGGGCTGCTTTGTTTTTGAGTGTGTTTGTAGGTTTGTTTGTTTTGTTTTTTGCTGGAAACAGCCGCCCGCTGAGACCAAAACTCGGCTGACATAAACAAGACTGAATCAAACTAGTAGACAAGCAGGACCTAAAATCAAAATGGTTAGCTGAAAGACAGTAAAATGTGGTGATACGTCTCAATGTCATTTTCATATTTATTCAGTTCACTGACACTATAAAAATATTGATAAAGTGCAGCTTTGAAGTTAGCAGTTTAAATTATTATCTTGTTACCTTTTTGTGTTTATATATATATGTATATACGTGTGTGTGTGTGTGTGTGTGTGTGTGTAGCCATTTCTGTTTCAGCTGTTTTTGTTTGTTTACCTTTGTGCTATATAAGGACATCAGGAATTGTGCGAAAGCACCTTGAAAATCGTGATGGACCATTCACTTACAACTGCAGCCCCAGGTATTGACAGAAAGAGAGCAAGCACTCAGAAATTCTCATATCATTTTCATCCTCATATCATGCTGAGAACGTAGCCTGGCATTGGTATGTTCTTACCCAGTGTTCCCTCTCTCAGGCTGTATATCACATCATAAAGAATACATAAACCCCTTCTCCAAAAAAGCCTAGTCTCTAAGGCATCAGTGCCTAGCCCTGTTCTCTAACTCTGAACAGAAAGAGCTGAAACAAAGAACTTTCCTGAGAAAGAAAACGAAGAAAAACAACATCACTCAGAAAAGAAATTGAGAGACAATGCTAATAACTGTAAAATATGAATGGTGACTTGACATATTTACAAATGCGCTGAGAGGCGCCCTACTAAATGTGATAAAATGGGAAACCAATGGCATGGAAGAAAGCGGTTGTGGGCCCCCATCTCTTGCCATTAGATGTTCAGTGGAAGCTGTCAACAGAAGGCGCATTTGCCTGCCAAGCTCCCTCTCTGACTGAGCTCTCTGCCTGCAGCACGCCCCAAGCTCCTCTTTGACTCAAAGGGTTCATTTCACTTCTTTTAGCCTCATTCGCATGTGGTGCTACACAAAAACCCAGCTTGCTTGCAGCCTGCCTCTCGTGTGTGTGTGTGTGTTTGAAAGAGTGTGTGTTTCAAATTCTTTTGCTTGTGTGTGTGCATGTGTGTGCTGTTTTTTTTGTTGTTTTTTTTCACGAGTGCACGTGCAGATGCATGTGTGTAAACCAAAAGGTGATGTCAGGATTCTCACTATTGCACTGACAGCCTTAAAGCAGCAGTGACAGGAACAAGGCAAGAGACCAGAGGACCAAGTCCATCATCACACATTATTTTCTAGTGCTATTAGCATGAGGTAAACTGCGCTCTTTTTTACTGAGGAATCACAGTCAGCTTGTTTTCACTGTGATATCTCCATAATTATATCACAGATGAAAAACCTATCAGTATCCTTGTACTCTGTTTAGTCCTCTTCATCTGTGTAGAGCTGTGGTTCTCACAGCGGGACAGAGTGGTTTGTTTCTTCACTTGTCTAAAAAGTGGACATTGAATCACTTCCTTGGGTTACAAGTCACTGGCTTTGCCAGCCCTGAAGCTGAGGGGTGTATAACCCGTGAGTGTTCGAAAATTGGCGACTTGGATTAGAAATATGCATGAAGCATGTTTGGCTACCAATGCAGCCTCATGGCAGTTTGTGAAACAATCCCAAATTTTAACCTATTGATTTATATTACCAGACACAGTTTAACATTTAGCTGAACAACAACCTTTTATCCACTGATTTGTGTCCTTGAACATAAAGAACCAGTGAAAATCTCTTACTTTTACACTAGAGATGTGTTTTCATTGGTTTCTTGCCTTTGCTTTCACTCTCTGTTTAGTTTTTTTCCTTAAACTTAACCACTTTGTTTTGTTATTAAACTAAAACCTTTTCCAAAACTCCAGTAACTTGGTTACCAAGATGAGCCATCCCTTCAGAGGGGCTTCAAAAATATACATGTACAGTTCATTCTCGTCAATGATGTGCTGACTGAAGGAAAAATGGGGGAATTGGTACACGTGCAAATAGATTCTGGGACCTGAGGGGCATACTACAGCGCCAGATTAATGGGTTAGTGAGCTGTGTCAAGCTTAAAGTCAGAGTTTTCTGTGGCACAGAAGTGGCGCTCTTTTTACCTGGTTAAATCACCATTGTAACATATAATGAACACACTACGTGGTCCGGAGTTGGTTATGTTCAGAGCTTCAGCTTAAAATCAGCTGTAAATGCGACATTTTCATTTATCCTTTGATTTACAGCGTGCTTTAAGTACAGTATAGATTCCCTGCTGGGGGAATATGTTTCATATGTGCTAGTTGTTCATTTGTACCTCATTAACATCACAAATGAAGGCCAAACGGTGTATCACATTGTCACTGGAATTTACAGATATTCAGCTGGTGATGTAGAAAATGTAGAAATATATATACTTGATTCTACCCTTCTGCTGAGTCTCTGTTACACTGCTCGAATTGCAGCTATTAGAACACTGAACACACACCACAAATACCTGTTCAGTCAGTAAAATTAATTTCAGTTTGAGCTGCTGACAAACTAAAGTGACTCACACATCTTTGTTATTAAGCTGTTATGTTAACATCTCCGGTTGGAGCAGGCAAAACTCTTCATGATCACTTTGTGTGGAAAGCCTGGCTTAACAGTGAAACTCGATAACCACGATTGTGATACCCGTTATCTCCAACTGGGGCTTCAGGTTTTGTTGAGCCAGCTAACACAAAGAAAGCCTAGCTGTGTAGTAAGCTCCTGTTTTTTGCTACACGATATGAGGGTTTGATTACTGAAATATTGTTCAATTTAAATATTTGAACTTTTTTTGGCCACAGCAGTTTTATTTGCTGTAAAGAAAGATAAGAAATTGGGGAAAGATACACAGTCAAATTGGCGACAGGTCAGGACCCGAAACTGTGCCGCCCTCACCGCAACGCGGCATAAAAATGCGGTCGCCGGCTTCACTGCTAAGCCACCTGGGTGCCTCTTAACTTTTTAAAATATTTAAACTTTTTATCCAGTAACTTAAAATGCAACTGTGCATATATGTTCAGTTCAATTGATCCTTATCATACTGATTAAGTGAAACAAATCTTGCGTATTTACCAAAAACAAAAAAGCTTTATGCTGCATTACATTTATATATTTAAGAAGATAAGACTGGATATTTAGATTTTTAAGCATAAAAAAATAATGTATGTTTTGATTTTGGCCACAGAAGGCTATAGATCGCTGTAGATCACAGTAAACCCTTATGATGATCTTGGTGCAGGAAATCTTTCTGATGATAATGACTGAAGCTGCTGTCCATGAAACAGCATTGAACCAAAGTGATTGTCTCTGTGATGTAACTCTATTTTTATAATTAAAATGTGCTGGATAAATTATATATATATATATATATATGTGTGTGTGTGTGTGTATATATGTGTGTATATATATTTATATATATATATACAAATATATTGTTAGATAACAATAATTGTTGGCAATCTGAAGACACCATTTTTAGCTCTGAGTATTTGACTTCATAAGGCTGTGGCTGTTCTCTGGCCAGTCTCTTTGACTAGCAGCCCAAGGGTCAGACCAGTGGAGTGGAAGTTGAAGAGGGCTGTTTGAACGTAATAGGTTTTGACTGGCATGTGTTACACGCTCCACTGCACCATTGATTGAGCGCTTGTTTGCTAAATCACTGCTGGTTTCCCCCGTCTGGTAGGCCTGTGACACGTGTGGTGTGTGGTCACTTCGGATGGAAGAGAAGGAAAGGGAGAGAAAGCAGAAGGTCATGTGATCAAAAGGTGACACAAGTCAGCAAAGAGAGTAAAAAGAAAACGGGTGGAAATAGAGGGTGGAGACGTTTTTTACTTCCTTTTATGATGAAACTCTCCAGCAGATGAATCATCAGTCCCTTAATTCATTCACAAATCTTAGCACTTTAGTCTTTCCTCCATGGACACTTGGCATAACACCCCTCCTCCTCCTCTTCCTCTCTCCCATTTCGCTCCCACTCTGCCCCCACCCTTTGCGATTCAGACATGCTTTTTACAGCTTGGAGGAAGTGGCAGTGGAGGGAGGCTGGTGTCATGGGTCAATGTCACTCAGCCAGCCATCAACGTGTGGATGTGGATCACTGGGATGAGACCTCCCAGCAATCTCTCTTCTGCTCTCATATTGCCTTTATTAATCTATCCCAGCTAACAGGCTTCACACTAATGATGGAAAAATCAAATCAAAATAATTTGATGACATTTACACATTGAGCATGAGCGCTGCTCAATTCAGGCATGCAGGTGACCGCCATCTTCCTGCAATTCATGTCTGATATCAGCAATATTTGAAGAAGCCCTTTAATTGAGATTCTGCATGTAAAACAATGTCATCTAGTGTCATGGAAGAAGGTATTTCAGAGAATACATACTGCATGCTAAGCTTTAAACATCAGAGTGCTAAGGTGTTACCTTTTTAGTGATCCCCTAACCTAATTGAGTTTAATATTTATTAATACTTTTTATTCTGCTAATTAGCAAATATTAGCTTGAAAGTGCTAAGAGCGGTTCCATAGTAACGTGTACACATTTGCCTAACAAGTTAAAGTTCCCCAGTTCAAGTCTGGGAAGAGATCTAAATCCCCTTAGGTTTGTGTCAGGGAGGACATCTGGTGTAAAAATCTTTGGGAATAAGGGAGCAGCTAAGTTTACTAAAATTCTAATCAAACTAACATTATAAATATTACACATGTTGAATATCAGCATGTTGGTATTTCCAAGTAATACATGTCCAGTCTTGGAAGATATACGCTGTGCACCATCAGTTTTGATGGCACCCGGATCACGTGCTGCAGCAGTTTCACCTTTTACATCAGTCCTGCACGCCTGACGGTCACGTCTTTGCACGTGTTTGGACGGTCGGGGCATCATGCAGTAGATCTTTAAGTAGTTGGCCATTGTTTGCATGGCAGCGGAGCTGTTGCTGAGGTAACATAGTGTGCATGCTCAGCAGCTGAGCTAAGCTGAGGATGTTTGGTGCTTTGCCTTGCCACTTTATGTTAAATGAGCGGCACTCCTTGGGTGAAAAGTGTTTGCACACTGAATTTAATGTTTGCATTAAAGCAATCTGTAAACACATGTTGAAACAATCTCTGTATGCTATGGAGAAATTGTAGGCAAAAGCTTTTTGTTTTATACTTGTAGTCTGTGGTTTTTGACAAGTGACCTTTGAGAAGGCTTTGGTTATGTGCTTGTGTGTGGTGTGAAGAGCAGAGTTTCATGACCATTTACCTGATTGACGTTAAAGCACTCTTACACCTGAGGATAGGCTCACAGAGCAAAGAACTGGGCTCTGATCTTGATTTTTTGACATGCCAGTTTCCAATAGCAGCGACTTTTTTTTTTTAAACAAATCAATGATAAACTGTGCTATTTGTTAACATTTACATTATTTTAAATTACAAAGCAAAAATGTTAAGTAAATCTTTTAGATTTAAATTCTGCTCTGTTGTGCTGAAAGACACAAACGAGCTCATTGTTTTACATCATTCTCTTCTATTTCCCTCTGTAATTCTGGATAGGTTGTTGAAAATATCACAGCTAGCCTACGCAGCGCCTGGAGTCCTCTCCGTGCCTTGGGAAGGCTTGGTGAGTAAACAGTGTCTTTGCTGATTACAACTCCTCTCTCTCTGCAGCCCAAGGTAAGCTAAAACACTTTGATCTGTTATTGATTGTCTCCCTCCTTCTCCTTATCCCTCCACCCTCTTTCCTCGCTCGCGCTAAAACATAGGTGAGTCAGCCAGCGGCCCGAGGCACTGAGGCAGAGACCAGCAGGCACGCTGCTGTGTTTCTAATGCTGACCACTGAGGTTAATTGATACTCTCTCTGTGGTGTAAAAATTATAATTATGTTTAAGGGAAACTGAGCTGTTCAGAGAGGAGAATACAAATACAGCTTCAGATACAGAGCAGCCACCAAATGAGTGCCACAAGACAATAGTGAATAAGCATTAGAACTGAAGATGCAGAGTATGAAGCAATGCACAGGATGGATTGAGGAAAACACCAAAAAAGAACTCTTAAGGTTATTAATCCTGAAAACAGGGCTAGACAAGAGTCAAAAAGAATATCAGACAGTTGGTGGGCGTTAGTTTGGACAGAGAGTGCTGTGTTAAAAGTGCAGTAAAACCTGTAGTAGTCCATTGAGCTGTTGCAGAATTCAAAAGCTTCCTAAGTTTTGGCATGAAGCGCAGAGGTGCAGGTTCCTCGGCCTGATCAGAAAGCAGTTGGGGACAACAGTAAGAATCCCACTCTGCAGCTTTACTTTTTGTCATTTGCAAATGTGATAACATACAGTAAACTTACCGGAGACAAAATGGCACATTTTCACATTTTTCTGACTGGCAAACTCTTCGGGTCTCTTGAGTGATGAGTGTAGCGGTCTGCCAGCAGCAGCCTCTGTGTAGCTCTATCATCACCTTCATAGTTTCGAAGGCCTGCTGGGAGAAAAGCACATTTTTAAGATGTCAGGTTTAACTTAAATCACAAAGCACTCACATCACCTGCGTGTTCTTGAATGAGCTACATGGGTTGTTTAGGAAGGCAGTGACCCACTGCTAATGCTGTGGTTTTAGATTTACAATTCAAATCCAGTAGAGTACTTACAGAACCAAAACATCAGACATGCAGTGTGAGAAAATTACAGTGGCAGCAAGCGGCTGATTTGTACTTATATGCGCTGTTGGATACTCCCATGATTTTGACCATCACACTGCAGCAGCAACATAGCGGAACCCCAAAGGACCGAGGCCAGATGAAGGAATTGAGGAATCGATCAAAGCGCTGGTAGCAACGAGCTGAGATCTGTCCTATGCCTTGGTTGTGCTTGACACTGGAGAGTGATTTAGTGGCTTCAGAGTGCTAAGTGTCATGTTGCCACACACTCGCTTTAATGAGAAAGTGTGGAAAAGAACTCACTATCTGCTTAGTCTATTTTCATTTTTTCTTCTTGTGTAGCATGTCTGTTTCATTTCTCTCTCACACCTCTCCATGTGAGGGGGGTGCAGCTGTGAGATGATGAAGTTTCAGGGAAAGGTGGATGTGCCATCCATTACAGGAGGTGGAAAGGTGCAGATAAATCACCTTATCAGCCCTGCCTTCTCCCCACTGAGCTCAGGGAGCAGAGCAAGAGGAAATCCATCAACCTCCACAAATGGGACATGACTCAGAGATCACTCTGCCTCTATATAGGCCTCTGTACATACCTTACACTGGCTTTAACATTGTATTATAACCCTGACTGGGTTCCATCCGGGTTCAGGCAGACATCATTGTAGAAAATGCAAAGAATAGTGACACGTTCACATTTCAAGCACGTTTGTATAGTTAGGGTTTATGTTTTCTGCCATCTTGCAAAATTAAGGTCAAGTAAAATGTGCCTTAATTATTCAGCAAGAGTAAAAAAGCAGTTTCCTGGATGATTTTGAGCTTTCAGAATTTACTGGATCATATTGTTTTAATAAAGACGAGGACATTCTCAAGTGTTGTTAGACACTGAAATACTGAACTGGTAATGAAATATCCACACTGCAGGAGCTGTGCGCACAGCTTGGCTTTTATCTTTTGCATCACTTCCAAACAACATTACCAGATAAGACCGTTAGTATTCAAGATTTGTCAAGATTCTGGTGATCAAAATGATAAGATTAGTGTTTGGTAACTATGGCCTTTTATTTAGTCGGGGTTAGGAAAAGGTTGGGGCTATGTTTGGAAAAGGGCAAATGTTAATTGCAGGTCTGTAATGAGACAGAAACGTCTATGAGACACTCCATTATCAAGATTTTTGGTACCAGCAACAATCTGGTTTCCATCTGTAGTTGTTTGAACTTGTTTTTGATGCATACAGGAAAGCAGTCCCACAATGCACTGCAACAGCTGCCGTGCAGGCCAAGACTTGTGGACTAACTTGTTTTCGGTGTTGCATCGATCAGTTATCAGCGGATAAAAACATTGGTCAGCACTTTTTACAGTAACATTTAAGCTAGACTCATGACCAAAAATGGCCAAATGAAAAGTGGAAGACAGGAATTTTTCCAAACATGCAAAGCAAAGACCCTGGTCGCTGACACTGGAGGTAAACCGTCTGTCTCTTTTCCTCGCCTGCGAAGTGCGGGGAAAAGAGCGGCTTGGCGGGACAGATACAGGAGAAGATGCAGAGGGAGACCTGCACAGGTGAGCTAACAGTGCGTCACTGCGTCACACAGCAGGAAATCGCACAGCAAAGTCCTGAAGACAGAACGCGTTATTAGCACCGTACCGGAGACAGTGAACTTAATAAGAGGCAAAGGTTTAAATCACCGGCAGTTTCAGAGGAAATCGTTTCTCAAGTTCATGGAAAGCAAAGGAAATGACTCATCAGGGCTCCGGAATGAAAGGTAAAATCGGCCTTTCTCTGCAACGTAATGAAGCATCTTAATACGTCCCTGCAGGTTCGGGGACTGGACCACATTTTACGTGTGAGATTGCCCCAAAAAACAAAAATAAAAATAATCAGACCGTCTCCACCTCTGTTTGCAGCTGCGCTTTTTGCTGATAAACTGGACACACTGCGCAATTTACGCAACGTTTTTCCAACTGCGAAGCACATACATTCAAACCAGTTTGTACAGTGGACACCTCTGGGCCACCGTAAGTTTTTACCTAAAAAAAATATCAAAATTTTCATCAGCTTTAAGTATATTAATGATTCCTGATGTTATATTTGAAGAAAAATATAATTTTATATTTTATCTTTAATTTGTTGAGAAAATTTTTTCCTGTATTCTTCTGGCCTTTCTAATTCATATTGCTGATTAAAATTATTTTTAATCCCGCGTCTTCAATTTTGGCCCATCCTTTGATTGAGTTTGACACCCCTGGTCTAAGGCCTCAGTCACACAGGAGCAGAGACAGGTCAATGCCGACCTCGCCAACTGCTCGCAAAGCAGTTGTAAATCTGTGAAAATGGAAATAGAGACCATTGGTCAAAGTAAATGTTGTGCCTTTTGAAATGTGTTGTTGGCAGCTGTGAGGCACAACTTTTATTTTCAGGGCAAATGTTCTCCGTTTGCGCTTTGCATCACACTTTCTTTCATGTGACCAATTTCATCTCTCAACTGTTAACAATCATTAGCCAACCAGTCGGCGCAAGTGGTTACTATTTCCCTAGGAATGGCAGCATCCAGCTCATTTGTAACAGTAGGTCACTGACCGGTCTCTAGGCCTGTGTGTATAAAGAATTAATAGGAATATGGAGTCTTGAAACTCATATCTTCTGCCTACACCACATGCTTGAATATCTTGGCCTTTTTCCTGAGCGTCTAAGTCAGCAGACTTGCTGTTGAGTTATACTGTCATCACCCCAGCATCCATGCCTTTACTTACATACGCAATAGATACACGTACCACACCTCATACAACACAACAGACAAATCAAGCTTCTTATTCTTGCTTTATGTAAAGCATTAAATGCATAAAAGAATAAGCATAATTAGGTTGGACATAATAGAATGTGAATTCAGGAAACAGCTGATGCAGAAATGCAAAATAGGAACAGGTAAATAAATATTGCTCCAATGATTTATGTACCACTAAATTGGAACATTTCAGTCTCATGATTGGGAGTTTTATTACTCATTTGTTTTGATGCTTGTGTATATAAGCATCGGTTTTCTGTCCACAAAGACAAAATAGTTGTCAGTACGCAAGCGCCACAAACTGGAAGCACAACCTTTTTATCTACTCGCATCTTTTGTCACCTCAGTCGAATGACAAACTTTGTAATTTGTTTATATTGTGGTTCTGTTCTCATTTTATGCACGTTTTAGACTCAGAATAACAACAGGTAGATACATACACTTAGCCGCATGAGGTTAACAGGTGTCATCGAAGTGATTCATTATACACTTAAATCATTTTCCCATGAGCTTCTGCTTCTCAGCATCCACCGTTACTGTACAGTGTACACCTATGGCTCCACACACAAGGTTGCTAAGCAACAATAATGACAGTGACCTTTTAGAAATCAGTGGGATATGTCCCACTAGTGGAAATGATTTCACCACACACTACAGCACACGTGTGGGGCCTTATCGTGTTTACCTCAGCTCGTGCCCTGAGCAGGCTGACAAAGTGAGCCACACATGCACAAGATACACCTTCATACAACATCACGCAAAGGCATTAGGCACATTTTTGCCCTTGAGGAAACTGGAGGAGTTAGCACTTCCCCGCTAGCTCTGAATGTAGTACCTTGTCACCAACCCCCTTTAATGTAAAAGCAGTCTATTGGTATTCAGCTGCACAGGTATCTAAGAGAGCAAAGCCTTTTAAACATCTTAACCGCTGTTTGTTCTGTCTCTAGAGGGCATGTGCCGTACACTGGGGGTTTGAGAATAGACAAGGAGAATTGCAAATTTGTTTTGCCAGCTACATGCGCTCTGTAATTCCATGCCTGCTGCATTGTAAGAGATTGTGTTAGATTTTACATAAACACGCACAAAGGCGGGATGTTTTGTTTAATTCTTTGAAGATTTGGGATGTTTAGTTGTGATTAATGACTTCTCCACAGGAGAAACATTACGCAGACTGCAGATATGATGTACCTTTGTGTTGTTTTGCTGTTACGGTTGTTGTTTTTTCTGAGAACAGCTTCGGAGTAACAAGAACACATGTAACAGGTTTTTAGATTTTACTTTTGATTGGCATATGAGCCCATATGTAGAAGAGAGCGACAGTTATACAAAATCTTGGCAGGACAGAAGCCTATGAGCTATTTGAGTCTGCACAGAAGCATCATTATATTTAAGTATTATTTTAAAGCAGCATCTCTATACGGTTCATACAAACAACACCACACAATGAATTGCCTGAAAAAGCCTGCAGGCCACGGTATATTTAAAAAGTATTTATCTTTGCCAGTAAATGTTGGTGCCACCAGAATGAGAAGTACCTGGGTAGTGGTTTACAACAAGATAGTGAAAATGCTTCACCATGTTGTCAGTACAACTTTCTGATTAATATTTTGGGATAAAAATTATGGGTAACAGTTAAATGACAATGAATGAAAGTTTCCGAATAGAAGGCAAATACAATAGTTTAAACCAAAGTTACACATCACTGAGAGTGGGATATTGATTGGATGAGACTGGGCAGGATCACATTTGCACCTTTACTGTTTGTGCTGTAATTTCTTGACAGACCGTGTCATTGGGAAGGCAGAATTGTTTTACTGCACTGCACATATGAAAAACATTGATCACAGCTGCAGAAGCTGGGTGAGATTTTCCGAAAAGCTTCTGTGAACGGCACATTGCAATAGAAGATATCAGCTGATATGAACAGATATGAATCAGTGTCTTAACAGATAGGCAGACTGAACTGTAGAGGGGCTTCCTGTGTTTACATATTTAGGTTGCATTTTGAAAAAATTTTTATTCTTGTCCATTTCTGTGTCGCAATGGCATATTGGTGTGAGGACACACTCACAAAAAATGCGAGTGCGAGAAGCAAATCCTGGTTTTATTTCTGGTTAGCCAGACCCACACCATTCCCCTACCCTGCCTCAATTTTCAGTGTCAAATGAGGCCTTTAAATGCCAAGAAAAAAAAGAAGATTAGACATTGTTGGGAACCACAGTTCACAAGGGGAAAGTGTGCATTCCCCAACCAGCTGGCAAGTGGTTGGCTGTCACAAGGTGAAACTGGTGGCAAATATATATCTAGGTATAGGTATATAAAATTCTTCTTAAGAATTTTTTTGGTTGCGAGAAGGTTGTCACAGTTTGCATGGAAGATGCCAGCTTGTCTGCAACTGCTTGCCAACTCCTCACCGGGTGACAGTGAAACTTGAGGGAGTGCACCAGAACGTTTACTGTCAAAGTAAAATTTACGCCTTTTGAAATGTGTTGCTTGCAGAGGTAAAGCACAACTTTTACTTTGAAGGTGCTTTGCTACTTGTGTCACACTTTTTCAAGATTCACTACTTCTCAGCGTTTGCAAGCAAGTCAGCATCTTCCACGCTAACTGCGGGCGACCATGGCAGTCTGTGTTTAACCAAACTAATCACACAGAGGATTTTGGGACAGCAGCCTTTTCACAACAATTGTCACCTGACGACAGACAGCAACCACTCACCAAATGGTTTCGGGAAAACATTTTTTTATGAGAAACTGGAGGTTGCAGAGGGGTGCCGACCAGTCTCTAAGGCCTGTGTGACTGAGCCCTAATGAAAACTGGTTCAATATTTTTCATGAAATTGCTTATGCAATTAACTAATACCTAGATGTTTAAGGGGGAATTGCAATTTTAACGGATGGCCACTATAGTACAATTCAATTAACACATCATGAGCTCTTGTGTATGCAGGGAACAGCAGACAGTTGTACATATGTATTTGCACAGATGTGTCAGAGCAGTTGCAATGTGTTCAGAAGAATGAAAAAATGCATTTAGTATGTGAACAATGTGAACAGGTGACTAAGTGATGTTTAGGTTAAACAGGTACAGTAGTTTTGAGAATTTCAGTTCACATCTGAGAAATGTACCAAGGCAACTGAGGGAAAACTGTAAATTCAGCACAACAGGGAATGACCTAAATGAAAGCAGAAGAAAGTTCCCCAGGCAGAAAGTGTAAGAGAACAGGAAACCTCCTTGGTGTTCATCTCTTAAATCCTGGGTATGCATCTGAATGACAAACCTGTGTGTCTGTCCCCCTTTTAAGAAATCCTTTACAAGTGGTGAGACACCAGGGCCAGGGCTGTGGAGGCTGTATATTTCTATTCATAATTGATGACCCGGACCCAGACAGACAGCACACTACACATGTAATATGGATTCACTCTTGGTTTCAGATGCATGCCCTCGTCTGGACTTGACTCTAAGCCATCATTGTGTGTGGAGCAGGAATGGAGAGGGAATGGCATACGTGTATGTGAGACTGTGTCTACATGTGCAAGAGTGCGCATTAGCCCATGTATGTGTGTGTGTGATATGGTTGTTACAGCCAAAAATATAATAGGCCGACCTTGTGTTCACCAGCACAAGTTTGGCTCATGTTGTGACTGTTGATTCCAAGTTTGGATTTCCAAATTTCTCTTTTTAGAACTATTTCATTGAGTTTTGCTACCAGTTGCTTATTTTGTTTTACACTTTTTTTGGTTCCTGAGACAAACAGAAGCACAGAGGTGTAGCGGTTACCTTTGCAGATTCCTGGGGACTAATTGATCAGGAATCCAAGTCCTGGCGTGTTTGCTTGGTCCCGCTTTACTGTTGTTGTATTAAAATCCCCGGTGATCTTTTTTTACACCTGACGTATGCGAACTCTGAGTACAGTAATCTGTCTTATATGTAATATTTCTACGTTGCTAAATTCATAAGAGAGATTATGAATAATGTTGTCATTTTTGCCATTAGATTAATCTAATTGCTGATAACAGACATGGGTTGTATAAACTTTGGTTTAGACTAAAGCAATAATTCCCAACCTTTCCAGCTTTCCGATAGGTTAAAAAAACACTTTTCTCTAACTTTAACCCCGGTCTAAACTCTTTTTAACTTACTGTTTTTCAAACATTATCTATACCTATTATGTTACTTTTCAACCATTCAGTATTTTCAGAAATACTCAATATTCAAATATTTTGCATTATTTTTCTTTTATTGCTACATCATTACTTCTAGTAAACTTTAACCTTTCCATTCAAACCTGTTCAGGTCTGATTAGTTATTTACCTAAATATAATAGTTGTACTTATTTTTCCATGTGCCACCTGGCTTCTGGAGTACCCCACCACCACCACCATAACAACTGTGTTTTCATTTCTTTTTTATAAATTTTATTTGGCCCAGTTTTGCACCCTGGAGTTGAATAATGAGTCGCTTCCTTCATCTGAACAAGCCCGTCACTCGTCCTTACCTCCTGATTGATTCAGGGGTTTAATGGACTTGTGTGGTAGCCCCTGAGTCTCACTCTCTCCTCTGGTCTCAGCTGAAGTTCACAGAGGGCAGAGTTCATAGCCAGCATCCCCATAGCAACATATGACATGTCAACCTCAAAAAGAAACTCCCTCTCAATCCACCGTAATGGATTTGACCTTTGAACTCTGCCCCACACTGCCCCCACAAACTGACACATAGCCAAGCGTGAAACCCTACTGGCTGTAGCCTGCAGCCATGTCCACCACATTTCACTCCACATACCTGCCACACAAGGGTTCGTGATTAGCTCTGCTGTGGCATATGTCATCTAAGTGAACTGGCTTACGTGTGCAGTTAATACCATCATGGCTTAAAATGGGAGCGCACTCTCAGTGATGACACAAAGTAAACAAGGAGTTCATCCATAGCTGTCATGGTTTGGCTCAGTCATCAGCTTTACCTGCAGTGCCTGACTCACTGCGACCTCACTAAGGTCCCCTGTCATCATTATGCAGCTTCACCTCGCTGCAGCCAATCCCGTTCTCTAACCAGCCTCACTTGCTGCATTATTTATGTCCACTAATCAGGACCCCAGCACTGGTGTGCTAGCCACCTACCGGTAACATCACTTCCCTGACCCGACCCTGCCTGTTTCCCCACAGCATTAACGTGTGTTTACGCTAACGCCTGCTCATTAGGTCTAACTATACTAGGCCAGGGCCAGCTGCCTGAGCTGGAGCTGTGCGGGGGTGTTGGGGTGGGGTGGGGTGGGGGGCTTTTTAACATGCTCTAACCAGCCTAGGCATCCCCCTAGTGGGGTAGAGAGAACAGCTACGTGCTAATCTCAAACAACAGGAAAAAGCAACATCGGTGGCTAGTGCACAAAGAGGTGGTTTACTGGGAGACATGGCCTGCGAGGACCTGCGATCAGGCTCCATTATTGTTGTAATTAGCGTGCCTCGTGGAGCTCGGGCTCCCAAACAGTGTGCCTCGACCTCACTGCCTCTCAGTCTGTTTACAGCCAGCTAAGGCAACAAGAAAAGGGCAGGGGGCTGGCCACACGGCTCGATGCCTCTCTGTTGCTCCAGCAGCAACACATCTGTTTGTTCATTTGAAGCATGGACACATAAGGCTTTTCATTTCTCTGCTGTCCTACACAATGCAGTATTGACGAACATAAGCTAAATGCCCAAGGAGGTGCCAGGGGTTGGATATAGGATTTAGATTTTTTTTTTATCAGTTTCAAGACTGCAGCAATTAGCAAATGTACATCAATAAATGACAAGATCGAGCTTATAAAAACACTAAAATTTTAAACGAGTGCAGCCATCTGAAGGTGTGTGCACCCACATGAAATCACGCATGACCGTGTTATGCCGTGTTGGGTCTAAACCTTCACTTCCTGACATTCGCATTTCACTTCAACCTTTCAGCAACTGCCTGAACCTCTCACATTTAATTCCAACCCTTTGGTCCTCTATCAGCATGAGGCCACCCACCAGTGCGACACCCGTCCCCTGATCACCAATTAGCGAGGCCGGTCCCTTTCCCTGTGCAGATGCAGAGATGGAAGCATGGAGAGTCAGAAAGGTAGAAAGGCGCTATAAGGGCAGTTTGAGGTGGAGGTCCCGTGAAGGACACGGCTCCCTGGGTGGCTGAGCGATGAGCACAGGAGCGTGAAGGGCTGAGGCAGGTCTTTCCCACAGAATATCAGGCTTTCAGTGAGTGTTGCAGTGTTGAAGCTCAAACTCCAATCAGGCAGCTTCTTATATAAGAATGCTGCCATCTTTTCCTCACTGAAGACTTCAGTGGATGTCTGTTTTACTGTAGATGTGTGTGGTACTTTGCAGGGTTTTTTTTGGCAGTATCCATGTGGGACCAGCTGCTCTGGCATTATTTCAATGAAGATAAAGCACCATTTTGTGCACGTGGACGGTGCAAAGGATCGGCCTTGCCTTTCAAAGGCCTTCCCCAATGCTTCTCCTCGTTGTCTCACTTCATTCCCTCTCTTATTGTATCTGATAAGAGACCCTGTGTTGCAGTGTGGTAATGAAGCCTGTGTTAGAAGAGCAGCACCGCCGGGCATTCAGGCCCCACACACCTCGGAGAGGCAGAGAGGCATGTGCATATCGATCTTATATTGTTTCCTTGAACCCAACTGCCTCAGCGTGCTTTGTGCTCTCACTGCACTGCATCGCAGTTCGCTGTAATCTAATGTGGTGCCATAAAGAGCAGCAAGTGAGGTGTTTATGGCGCGTGTGTGTATGTGTATGTGTATGTGTGTGCTTATGTGCATGTGTGTGACCTCACACATGTATACGTATATTAAGCGTATGCTTGTGGTTTAATTTGAATTGATTTTTACAGACGACAAAAAAGATTCCTCAACCTGTTTTTAGGGAATTTTATCATTTTATCTATACTTGATCATTTTAGAAATGATGATATAATATTTAAGTACATTTCTGACTGAATTGTGATGATTTTAATGCTATTAGATTCTGAAAGGATGTTTAATAAATGGAAGACCAGCAGCATCATGACAGAGTTTCTCATATAAATGTAACGTTAGTGTAGATGCAGAATGTTTACACAGGGTTTAATCTGTTCATTCATAGTGTGTGTGTGTGTGTGTGTGTGTGTGTGTGTGTGTGTGTG
>VUQK01013977.1:0-16939 GCA_015106715.1 Bujurquina vittata
GAGTTTAATTTTTGGGGTTGCTTTTTGTAACATATATTACAGCTGGGAATTCTTGCAGCCGGAATCGAAGTAAGGCAACAGAAGGCATCTGGATTATCTCATCAGATCAAAATCGTGTTTATATGCAACTGTCAGAATATATTAGGGGGATGAAACAAAGCGTGCTTTTTTTGTCTATTAAAGAGGGCTCCTCCTGTCCATGACCCACAATGCAAATGTCAAAATCGTTACATGGCTTTTTTCTCCAGAGGAAGACAGTTTCCTTAAACATTTAAAAATATATATTCCATTTGTATGATATTCCACAGTCAACAAGCACATCATTTAATAGTAAATGGTTTGTACTGTTTGCTTTTTTAAAGAAAAAAATAATAATTCTGCAGTCACTGTATGAAACATGTTTGTTTCCCTTTATTTTTGTAATAGCTGCTGACAATGACTCTGCAGGGTTATTACTGTGCTTTTTTTTTTTCCTGATTGTGAATGTTTGTTATCATGTGATCATCAATAAGCAGATATGATCGTCATGCAGCTTTTATTGGAGCTTGTGAAAACAGCATCTGAAAGCAGGCTTTCCATCACTTTCATTACTATGGAGAGTTCAGATGATTGCAATTGATCTTCCTCCAGAGAGGATAAAATCCAAGCCGCAGGGAGAGAGAAAAAAAATCCTCATAATTACAGAACCAGGATCACTATGGCTCAAACTATGGCTGGTCTGATTTTCATCATATTTCCATTGTGCAGTTCAGTACAGTTTTTCATACAAATTAGAAAGAATGCAAGAAAAAAAAGGGGGTTTCTTGCTGAAAATCGTGTATGCTGACCTAGAAAATATGCATTTTAAAATGGCAACTAATACTGCAGTAACAGATAATAGAAAAGCTCAGCAGACAGTGCTGATTAATTAATTACCGTAGTCCTATATTTTTCTGAGGATATTTTTTCCCCCCACAGGAGAAGAACCACTGCTGTAGCTGTGGTTGAAATAAGCACCATTCAACAGAGGTTTCTATCTGATAACTTTCTGCTTCATTTAATGCAACAAATCAAATCAAATGAAAAAAAATGAAAAAAAAGTAGCTTTTTTTCCCGCTTCAAACAACACCAGCATCTACGCAACCGAGAAATAATTGAATAGGTGTCAGTTACTTTACTATAGTTGTTTTGTTATGTAATACCAGTAAGGTGTCATGAAACCTGTGAGAAAGCCAAATTCACATAACAGCAAAACTTACATTCTAATGTGCATGTTTTTCGCTTAAAACCCTGCGGGGCAGTGCAGATGTTTATAGTCTTTCTACAGTTGTTAGCACTGTATTATAAACTGTTTAAACTTTACTAATATAGAGTCTGTAAAGTACTGCTGGAACAGAGGGTGACTGCAAACACGCTGGAATGTTAACTGAAGCAAAAGTGTAAACCAGCCATGAACAAAGAAGGTTTATAATGAATTATGGTATTTATAATCAATAAATATTTAAGGTGGTCCTTCCAGGTTTGGCCTCGTGCATTATTAAAGCATTTTACATGAATTCATAATGATGTAATGACAATAGAAGGCCCAACACAAACACTGTCTCTCTCTCTTTGCTTATGAGGTGTAAGATATTGATTTTATACTGCTGCTCTGGGCTTGTTTTATTGAAACACAAGCATATGTGCAACTCTTGGACAGCTTACGCTGAAATTCACTGTGGAATTTCTGTAGAATAATAAACTAAAACTGAGCTCAAGTTTGTTCATTACACACATGAAATGACAGCGTTTCAGAGACATGGAGTCAACAAATACAATAAGGTTCATCATTGGTGTTTGGCACTAATTTACTCTGGCAATTTCATGGAAATTTCCCCATTAGATTTTATTTCTTCTTTTGTGTGATGGATTTTCCAAGTAGATAGCTGTTCAGAATTTCAGAGGACGCTGAAATTGTAGTCGGGTTTGGAGCTGTGAACCTGATGCTAGAATGAGGCCGGCAGAAAGAAAACCAGGAAGCTTGGAGCCAAGTCCAAAGAGGGCGGACGAGGCAGGAGGTCTACAAATGAGCTGAGTCATCTGTGAAAAGCGAGGACACAGGAAACGTGAATTAAACCGAGCAGAATGCTGAGGGAAGAGTTACAAAAAACTGCTAGTACTGAAGCTGTGCCTGAGTTCAAGAGAAAGGTCCACGCTCCAGCAAGAACATAGCTGGGAACATGATGGAGGCTTGAATGGAGAAGTGGTTGCAGCTGGTGAAGCTCTGCTCAGGTTTCAAGGCACCTGTCTTCACTCCTGAAGCTTTCTGTGAGTGAGTGTGTGTGTGTGTGTGTGTGCGCGCGCGCGCGTGCGTGTGTGTGCGTGTGTGCACGGGTGTGTGTGCGTGTGTAAAGGGAGAGAGAGAGAGACAGGCAGAGAGTGAGAGAGACAGGCAGAGAGTGTAATAGAGAGATTGAGAGAGAGGCTGCAAGCAAGATGGGAATAGAGGGAGAAATTGAGGGTGTGACAAAGTGAAGGTCTCATGGACCCATGGACCCAAAAAGCCTGTTTCATCAGGCTCAGGATCTCACAATGTTTATTGAATCCTGTCATATGTACGTGCCTTTCAGCCGAAGGCAAGTAATGACAAGACTGCATCTTTTTCTTTATCAGATCAGCCAAAGATGAACTCTAAGGTTTACACTGTTCTGTGTTTACCCGTTGCATATTACTGTACTGCGTATACTGTACACCTACCATGTTGCAATGAATGCTTGCTGAGTTAGACAAATAACACTCAAATTTAATGTAGAGGGATTTATTCACTTGTCTGAGAAATATTAAAGCAATGGTGGAGGATAAGATATCACAACTGTGCTGTGTTGTTAACAAAAAAAAGAAGTGCATGATGTACCTGTTTTGTGGCAGTTCAAGTACATCTATATAAAAATAGAAGAACTGACTGGTGTTAGTGTTATATTAAAACCAGACTTTTATTTAGTAAACTTAAATTGCAGTAGAGAAAAGAAATAGCTTCAGACTTTTTATAACACACTTTCTGAGAAATGAATACTCTAATAAATAACAAATCATCAGCATAGAAAGAATCATTAGAAATGATGTGAATTATTACTCTTCCTAGGCTTACTCACACATTAGGTGGAAAGGACACTGTGGATGTGTATCTGTATTTCATCAGCATAATGTAGACACAATACAGGTGCCGTCAACATAATTTCCTTTTATGCAGATGCAAACAAATAATTTCTATTGTAGATGCACTTTTTACACAGATTTACAATTAACTGGAAATTTTAACTGGATGTGTACATATGTTGTTATGTAAAGATACTATACTGTATATGACCCCTTTTACTATAATCTGATGACTCAGCCTTCGGATGAAATGGCCATGCCAAGATGTTGTGCACTGTTTACAGTTACATGATAAATGCAGATAAATTCAATTTTTTTTTTCACAAAAAGCTGTTTCAGGGTCTTTACGTTACAAGATAAAGTGCTCTGAGGTGACTGTTGCTGTGATTTGGCACAATATAAATAAAATTGAATTGAATTGAAAGAGCTAAACTGTCAGATGATAGCTGATTGTTTCAAGATTTCCAAAGTGTTCCTCTTACATCAGTCAGTGGGAACAGAATTTAAGTGTTATTGACCCAAAATGTTTTAAAGGAGGTTTGGCCGCATGCAGGAAAAAAAAAAGGCTGTGTGGAGACACAAATCTCAAAGGCATGAGCTAACATTTTCACTCAAAAAGAACAAATCTAAAGCAGAAAGCTTCTGCTTCCAGATAATGACATCACCCTGTGTTTTGAAACCAGAGTGTCTTTGTTTTGGTGGCGGGTCTAGGTGTGCATGTTAGTGCCATCCCCACATTTATAACCAGATTAAGAGAGTGAACGTGAAATTAAAGGCTAAATGGTAGAGTGCAGTTCTATCCAGTTTCCCCAAAACTATTTAGATAATTGTTATTTAACTAATTTATGTGCACCTGTTTCATTTCAGCTCAGTTTGAGAGTCTGTGCTGCTGTGTTGCTCTCCCTCGCTACAACTTTCAGTGTGGAGCAGAGGAGATTTGCACACAGTGACCCTGATGCCCCAGAAACGGCATCTTTAAAGAATTTTCTATTACAAAAAAAAAAATAAAATTATTGAAGGTTGTCTTAAACATGGCAGAAACAAAACTTTAGGAATTCAAATTTCGTCATTTCCATCATTCTCAAGTAATCTGAAGTGTGCAACACTTAAACTTTGTGCAACATATTGTGCAACAACTTTAGCGAAAATGAATTGTCTTTTCTGTTTGCCAGGAATTTGTAGGGAGTTTCAAGAATCAAACATTTTACTGCTGATATGAATAAAATTAATAATGGTATCCCTATGTTGTATTGAAATATGTGCAACAATTTAAACAATTTAAAACAATTTAAAAAAAACATGCTGTGCACATGGCTCATTGATGTCTTATCATAAATAGTTGGTTTAAATAGTTGGACCACTTGGGTGACATACAGAGGACACAAATTGCAACGCTGCAGTCTTTCCACTCCTACATAAATCACTGCAAGACAGAGCGAGGAGGGAGAGCCATGACAGAGAGGCTAATGGAGCAAGGAGCACAACCATGTCATCTCTCAGACAGGTTTATAAAGCAACTAGTATACAAAGTTTAAACTTCTTTCCGCCCACTTTCTGGAACTTACTGGCAAACACACCAAGGCAACTAGGATTAGCATACAATATACAATGAAGATGTATTGGCAGAAGTCCACATAACTGGAAATCAGTATTTCCATTTTGAGCCACTTTATAGTTCTCAATATTTAAAAGAAATATTTGTACTAATGTTGTACTACTGTTTATTTTCTATTTAGCAGCTTAATTGCTGGTTACATTTCAGATAAAGACACATTAGAGACAGATAATAACTTTATCATATAATATCCACCTTAGCAATACAATACATTGTTGATAATTATTGTATTCCCACTGAAGTAAAAGTCTTTAAGAATAATTTAAGATTGCGCTAATAATTACGAGTGTTCCTTCGTGTGATTACCCTTTTCTTCACATTCAGGATGAAATGGGGCTTTTTATTTTCAAAGTCAGTGCATAACAAGATAAATGACACTTCACTCCCGAGTATTGATTCTTGTGTGCCACAAACAGATGCTCTGTCATTGGCGGTGACACACAATCATATTAAGCTGACAACAAGGTGAAGGCCATGTTATAACTGAATGACAGTTTTGCTCCTCTAGATACAAATTACCTTTCAATTCTTTACCTTCTTCCTTCCTCACACACACACACACACACACGCACACACACACACACACACACACACACACACACACACACACACACACACACACAGCTTCACATCTGTAACAGCTGTTACAGATCATTCCAGCGTTAGTTAATAATATAAGATGCATTAAGGAAGCAAATTCATATTGCATGATGTGTTGATTTTAATTTTGTACGTCTTCTGTTTATGTAAACGTGATTTTCCATTGTTGTGTCTATTATGGGTTATAATTTGAAGCTGCATGACAATGTGCAGACTGTCGGGTCCAGCTTTCCACTCTTGTTCCGCCTGTTGTTTCAGTGCTCTCCAAACAGATGCTCCATCAAATCTCTTTATACTTGGTTGAGCAATGGGAGTTACGCACTGTCACTTTGTGGCCTCCATTCAGCGACACCCAATGTATAAGCTGTCATTCACCATGATGGGTTTCACGAGTATGTGCAACGTGTATGTGCCTGCCTGCTCATGAACATATGCCAGTTCTTTTTTTTTTTTCTTCATCTCTTGTTGCAGCTATTTGGAAGTTTGCAGCAAATTCAATCTGCCAGTATGTGTGTATGTTTATTCCCATCTGGTCTTTGTCCAAAAATGACAGCACTTCAAAACATTAACCTCGTATGAAGTCTCATGTGACCTTGCCTATATTCATCAAAACTTCCTCATATCAAGTTGTCTTTCAGCCAGCTATTAGGATCTTGATATCAGGCCTGCTTTTTCCTTATCAATGCCCATCTCTTTGCAAGGTTGGGTTGTTGTGGGTCGTTAGGCTTCAACTAATAAGACTCTTCTATATTATGGAGCATCTGACTGTCATGAGAATCCACAATAACATTATCTGTACTCAGAGGAATCATAAAAATATCAAAGGAATCAGCTGCTCCTCGAGGAAGGTCGCAAACTGCACTTCAGCAACTCCAGCAGTTACCAAAGGCAGAGCAGAGGCCCGATCCTGTTTACAATAAAACTCCTTGTAGTTTTAAGAGTAGCAGCATGCACATTTTTAACCTCACACAGTATCTTTGCTATATCCTATGTCTCTCTCTCTCTCTCTCTCTCTCTCAGGCAGGCCAATTTCTGCTTATATTAAATGCAGTGCTTATGTAATGTATGTAATGTGATGTTTATGTGCTTCACAGTGAGATTATGTAATTTATGCTCATGAGGATTAAGCCTTAACTTTTTTCTGGAGTTTATTAAAATCATCTTCTTTCCTTACTTGGCGGACAGCATCCGCTTGCTCCTGCTTTTCAGTAAATAGAGAATTACATTCAGAGATATATTCAAACACAAGCTTCTTGTGGACGGCTACCCTTTGCTCCTTTGATAAATGACTTACATTTTTGCACCTGAGCCCCTCTTTCTCCATCAGGATCACACATGGTGTCTGTTTTGGACTGTTTGTGTGAGCATGGCCTCATATGGAAATGTGTCTGGTGCATCATTTTGATTACATATCACAGGCATTCACCCTGATATATTTAGTAACTTTTGGAACTTTGGACTCTGCAATAGAAAATTAAAACATTTATTTAACTTTTGCTTTTATGGGTCTCAAAAAGAGCTCACTGGGACCCATAATCTGGGGGCCCTTATATGATAAGCGCAACAAACATAATAAGGTACTGTATGTTGACACAACACAGAAGAGCATTTCTGAACACACATCAAACCTTGAAGCAGAGGGGCCACAGCAGCAGAAGACCAGACCAGATGCCACCGGTGTCAGCTAAGAGGAGGAAACTGAGGCTACATCTCAAACTGGTTTCGTGAACATGGCAATTACTCCACAGCCACCAGATCTCAATCCAATAATAATACTTTTCGGATGTGGTGGAACAGGAGATTTAAATCATGCATATGCAGCTGACACATCTGCAGCAATTGTATGATAGCAGCATGTCGGTATGGACCAAGACCCCTGAGGAAGGTTTCCAGCACCTATTTCAATCTATGCCATGAAGAAATAATGCAGCTCTGAAGGCAATACACAGCTTCAACAGGGTCTGGCGAACTAGTGAAGTGGTTGATGAGTGTACATGTAGTACAAGTAACAAAAGAAAAACAGTCACTTAAGATGATAAAATAAGATTTTCTCACTAGCCTGGAGTGGGCAGAGTGTAACTGGAAAAACTTGTTATCATGTTCTTTATTCTCTTGTGGGCAGTTGTGAGGTGGTTTCTGTTGTTAAATCTCATCACCCACAGTACAAATGAGGCAAAAATAGTTTGGGAGTGTGAAACCCTGAAAAGAACACTCCCTGAAGTTGAAGACGATTGCTGCTGCTATATTTATTTAGTTCCGACTAATTTCATGTTACAGAGAAATACTAAGAAAGGCAGTCTCACCAGCAACAGCTGACATTTTGCTGATGCTGGCAATCAAAGCAGACCAAAAAATGACGGTAGAGAAGCAAAATGTGCTGCATTTATTGAACCGAGCAAGCGTGTGCTATATTTTCTTGGAATTTCTTTTAACTGTCAAACTAAAGCTGCCAACCAGTATCATTTTCAGAGTGTAAATTCAGGACACTGCGATTGTATTTTAATTTTATGATGCCATATGTGACATGAAATGTATAAAATCCATCACATTTTGAGTCAAAGCCATCACTGACACAATGTTTAGTGTGCAGATGTAGAGCGAGCGGTCGTTTGTGCAGTACAGCTCATTGTTTCTCTTGACTGTGCCTGTACTCATGACACAGTCTGTCTTCAACACATCTGTCTTTACTCATACTGTATAAAGCTGACATCATCTCCACACATGCAAAGCCTCGCACTCACATCCAGCCTCCCCCCAGCACAGGGCCTAGATGCTTCAAGAGCATGAGGATGGAGGAGGGGTAAATAAATCAAAATCAACAACAGGCATCTGTTTAAAACAACTGACAGTATCCAGAATACAGCCCCAAAGCAGGCACGGCGAAGGTCAGTGGAAAAAGGAAACACTATTGTCTCTCTCCGTCTTTCAGACAAGTGGGACCAATATTTAGACATTTCTTAACCCATAAATCATTCTAATTAGAGTTAAGCTTGATCACCAAGGACACGGATAAGAAAATGGCTGAGATGTTGCACTCTGTTGTCAAGGAAACTGGTCAGTATCCTTGGAAGAGCTGAGTAAACAGCTGATCATCACATACGTGTAGTATATGGAAACCTTGAGTAGCAAAATCTTCCGCTTCTGCTTCATTTAATTTATCTATTTATTTTTTCCTACCATCTTTATCAGTACAAACCCTTAAGCAGGAGCTTAAGGCTCCTGCTTTTTTTTTTAAGACTCATGTATTTCAAAACATTTTAAAGCAAATAAATATATTAATATAACAGTTGTTTAACATGTTGCAGATTGCACAGATTAAGTTGTTGCTTGTGCAGGCTTATTGTGCCTGTCAAAATTGATTAAATTCTTCTTCATTGAAGACTAAAGTACTCACACACTCACTGGCCACTTCATTAGATGCATCTTGTTAATGTCAGGTTGGACCTTTTTCTGCTTTCCAAACTGCTGTAATTCGTCATGTAGCCTCAGTGTGGTCTTCTGCCACTGCAGCCCATCTGCTTTAAGGTTGTGTTTTCAGAGATGCTCTTCTGCATAACGGTTGTAACAAGTTGTTATTTGGACAAGATGCTCTTCTGCATAACGGTTGTAACAAGTTGTTATTTGGATTACTGTTATCTTCCTATCAACTCTGGCCCCTGGCGTCAACAAGGCATTTTCACACTGAAAAGTACCACTCAATGGGGAGTTTCTCTCTTTGGACCATTCTCTGTAAACCCTAGTTGTGTGGGAAAATCCCAATATAGCAGCAGATTCCAAAATCCTCAGATCAGCTCTTCTGGAACCAACATTCAGAGCCACTTACATGCCCTTTCGTTCCCATTCTGATGCTCAGCTTGAACCTTCAGTAGGTTGTTTTGACCGTGTCTGCATAACTAAGGCATCGAGATGCTGCCACGTGATCGGCTGATACGTGTGAGTTGATCAGGTATACCTTTAGTGCCTACTGTATCTATATCTATACATTGCATAAAAGTACCATGCTTGAAAGGGTTAATTTAATCGGTAATTGTAAAATACTGTAAAACAGCTTCTCAGCTGTTGCTTAGTTTTGCCATTTCTGTTCCTGGAAAACCAGGAGGCAGCACAAGGTGCAGCATGGCTACAGCACAGATGCATTTCACAGTCCAGACATGGCATCTACATAAATATATTGGCTGTCTGTGTCAGTGCGGAAGAACACAGCATGCATCAAACATTTCGTTTTTGGTACAAAGTAACTCATGATTGGTGTGTGCATGACAAGTGTCTTGAACGAAACACATCTGTGAAAGAAACTGCAACACACTAATGTGAGCTGAGTAAAACCATCACAATAAGAATGATAACAGTTTCTCAGGCTGGAAATTGTCTTTGCTTTGGATCGCTTACAAAGTATGTATTCAAAATCGGAAAATTATGTCCCGCCGTTGTCTTTTTAGGGTGGAATTTATCATTAACTCCATTTTTGCTGTGTCACTTAATGAGATTTCGTTCCCTCTGGAAGGCAATTAAACAATGGACCCTGTGTTCCCGTTCCTGCCAATATTCTGACAGTCCTCCTCTATCAACACACAACTATCTAATACCAATTAGTTTCTGTCTTTTCAAATACATGCAAATTAAAGTTGCAGCAAATTAACTGGCTTGCCAGCTTATCCCAGGCACTGAAGTGTGGACCCACTGTGCTACATCTTTTATTTTGTCATTATTTCATCCCACAGTCAATGTCAGTCCATTCTCAAGGGTAATATGATGGGAGGGGGAGTAACTTGACCCCAGTTGTAATATCAGATTCGGTTGACACTGATGTAGCTGTTGATCTATTCTGTGACCAGGAAAAAATTACAAATCTGTCTCTCTGTGGGTTACAGAGGGAGCGTCTCTCTAAAGATGCAAAAATGTGGTGAAAAAAAAACAACCCAACAAGAACACTTTCTGTAATCACAATCAGCTCATATTTAATATAACTTGCTCCCAATGATCTAGCCCCCTCTAGTGTGTAAAGGAATGATCACGTAGGAGACTGTTGCCTCAGAGGTCCTCTTTAAACACATCCCTCATTCATCATAGATGCAACAGACTGTTTCAGTGGATTATTCAAACATTGCACCATTTAAAACATATTTTAAATTCTACAGATAATTGCTCCTAAAAGGAATAAAATCTTATTTAATTGTCAGGTAGCACCTCGACTGTAGGTTTTCTCACATCCTTCCCTCCCAGTCAAGTTCTGCCCTCAGCAACTATTAGTCTCTATTGTTTTATACATTTAGTTTCCTGATCAACCATCTCCTCCAGCGTCGCAGACACCAACTACTTTCAGACCACTAGGGGGCACTATGAATCAACCCAGCCATTAGCAAATTAGCAGGGGAGTCATAAGAGGTGGTTATTTCTCCAGCAGCAGCTGTTTATTGCCGTGTTACTGAAAATGAAATCCAAAGCAAACAGGTCTGTTTGGTACCCCCCCCCCTTCCCCCCTTCCCCCCTGCTATTTCTCCAATTTGCCCTCATACCACTTTTTTCCCCTTTTCCTTTTCTTTTTCTCTTTTTCTTTCTTTCTTTCTTTTTTTATTTTCTCTAAACCAACCGGTGGTTATGTTGTCTGGAATATGCTAATCTGCTATGCACCGGCAACTCCCTGGGTGAAGATCACTTATTAAAAGCATAGTTGGGAGGTTTTATGCAAATTGAGTCAAATCAAAGCAAGCTTTCCCCTGGTTGGTTACCCCTTTGCATATATTGTGAATTTGAAACCAATATTTTATTCCTGGTATTCCTTTTCGTGAAGGCTTTGGCACTGTCACATCACCTCTGAGCTCTCACCGTTGAGTATTTCATGTTGAATTCATGTTTTAGGTCTTTTTTTTTCCTTTGGTTTTGCCTCAGACAAACAGTTTGCATGCCTATAAAAAGGAGAAGTTTTATTTCCTGTTGAGTGGACTGACAGATTTGTTAGAAGGAAAAGATGGATAATATCCGCTGCGGCCAAAGGCTGCCGTGAAGTAGTCTGACACAGACACTGATTAAGCCTCTTGAGATCTGAAGGGATTGTGGGTCTTAGTTGAGAAAGAAAAGAGAAAGAAAAAGAGAGGAGTGAGCAGCCTAAAAAACCTAACTGCAAATTGGATGAGATGCAAGTGTCCTGTGGGTGTGTGTAACATGGCTTTTGTGTAACTTGTTCAGGTTGGACCCACAATGAGTTTTGCTTCCTTAACTCCAGACCATTAGGTGAAGGAGTGAAGGGATAAGCAGGTCTCAGATCAACAAGAGGAAACAGCGCTGGGGATAATGTGTTGCATTGTTTTTGTGGCAGTGTTGACATCTGATTCCTGGTCATTATTTAGAAAAAAGTTGCACCCTTTCTGCAACAGCTGGGCCCATTTTGCTTACAGCCACATACTAAGGAAGGACCTAATTGGAGCTCTTTGACATGCATATGGGTTTATGTTTATAGCACAGTTATGCCCTTTAGCTCACCTCCTGCTGTGCTAATTTAGAGTGCAAAGGTGAGGCCTCTATGCTCCATAATTTGTCAGTAAATTAAGTAAAAAGAGCAGAGGTCAATATCTTCCCTGCAGGTAAATATGCCGACACTGCAGTCTGGTGCTGAGTACTAAATATCACCAGTTGTCCCTTTGGCTGGTTTAGATTGTAGAAACGTTGGGATTTTTCAGCTTGAAGCGGCAAACTTTAGTTCACAATAGCCAAGCATCAAGATTGATTAGAAAGAATGACTTGTTGATTCTAACAAAGGAACAAATGCACAACTTACAAACACTTAAGAGTTTAATGGATACAGATTTTTACTACATTTATGTTACGTTATGGTGGCACAGTAACAACTGCATGAATGTATGATTCTACATTGCTATCTAGTTGTGTTTTAGTGATTTTGAACAGTTATGTGATGCTTTTAATGAAGTAACTTGAACTGCTCTATCATAAAAGAGGTGAAACGTGTTCCCTGGAGTATAACTGACACAGAGAGTAGATCTGAAATAGGTGAAAAAATGTACCCAAGATGATAAAGATTCCTTGTTATTGTCACTGCATATGCAAGCGTACACAACGAGATTCGGCTAATCTTTATGTTTGAAATGATTATGTTTGCTTCATCCAAACATAATCGTAGATGAAAATGACCCCCGAATCTATTTGGGAGCTTTTGAAGCAATACTAACCAAATACAGGCAGATTTATAGCATGTGTGTGATATCTTCACAAGTAGCTTTTGTCTAGACGTATTCATTTAGACAGCTGCATTCCTCTGTGTCTTTGTGGGTCAATTCAGTAAGGTTTGGACTATAAGTGAATCACTTGAGCACATTTCAGCATTTAACCCGAGCATAAACCCCATCAGTGCAGTAGAAGCAGCTGTGGATGATTCCTTAATCCAAGCAGACACTGAGAGAGGGATTCATAAAGGCAGAAAGGCTTCCAACAGTATCCTCGCTATTGCACACCAGCAGGAATAAAATTCCCTAATGTGAATGCAGAAGGGTTTGCTGACTGCAAAGTCTAATTGCAATATTAATCAATTACAGAGAATAAAAAGCTCATTTTTATGCCTATCATGGGTGGGCGGCTGCCTGACTTCCTGTAGTCTTTATTCACTGGATCATATGAGGTCTGTGTTCCATTGTGGGAAAATGAAATTATCCCACTTCACTTTGATATTTGCATAGGGACTCAAAAACACTTGTGCAGTAGTATAGTAGGTACATCATACAAGTATAGCATAATGAATGTTTGCGGACTCCTGTTGATATAGTTACACAGAATCAGCCCTGCATTAATGGTGAGCGCAGTTCAATAATGTCTCAGTCTGGATGAAAGCAGCCCCCCATAAAAACCATCAGAGGGCAATCGATGTGCTTTCATCCCCAGGACGGAAATTGCACTCATATGGCTCAGACACTATGAAGGTCCCCCATCCAAAGCAAAATCATTAACATCAAACTTGCAGGAAAGAAATCAAAATGTCAGTCTGCCCTGCAATCTCTAGGCAGATGAGTATTGCCTCTATTTCTTATACAATTTCATTCTCCTCATATCTACTCCAAGCGTAGCCTACTGTAGGCTTTCCTCCAGCATGATGTAACTGTATTAAATATGGAGAGTTGAGATAGTTGGAGAACTTTTTTCTAAAGAATTATTTAACATAATCTCCCACAAATAAGCTACCATACCTAGAGATATTATGAATAATGACGTCTTCATTACCTTGAATCAAATGGTTAATTTATATTCATGCTGTTCAACTAAAATCTGACTCTTTCACTTCACTCTTGTGGTGTTTATGCAGATTCACATTAGAAGCCTTGTCTTGTTTTTGGGGTTTTTTTCCTACAACCACAGCTAACAATATTTAGACGTGAGGGTGAAGTGCTAAGTTATCAGCTAATGCCAGCAAGCCTGGGTAGCAAGCTGCTTCCATGGACACAGATACCTGCTAATTAGTGATAAGTAACATACTATAAATAATATACTAGAATTTAATTTGCCAGCACTGGAGCACTTCTTAGATAGTCTGATAGAACATTTAGCTGCACAGAAAGCCGAATATGATTTGTCAGAAATGTCTTAAATGCACTGCAAAGGGGGTCTGTTCAGCGACTCAACTTGGATAATGTGAATCCTATCATGCTAGCATCACACTAGGGAAACAGTGGTTGGAGACCAAAAATGACCAAATATGTTTTGTGACTGTGTGCAATGAACATGCAGTCTTGGTACCTTTGAAATGGTTGCTTTGGGTACAGGGACCAGGTCTGCAACCACTGAAACTATTAAAGCAACTTTGGTGCATGTAAATGGCAATAAAATGGCAACGAGGTGAAGCCAGTCTGTTCTCAGTCTGATATCAGTTTGTGATTCATTGGAATCAAATTACGTTTGTGATAATAGCTGTGATAAATCAGCCAAAAATGCAAATATGCGTCCATCTATTTACACAGAGTCACATTGCATGCGTACACTCCTTCATAAATAATGTCATAGTTGCTCCAGGAAGGCGATTTAACTGCAGAATGATATAGATGCTCAGCAACCTTGGTTTTATATAGGCATATAACCAGAATACCAGTTGGCAACCCGTTGAGTCAAGTCCCCTGTCTTAAAGAGACAAACTCAGATTGCCAATGCATTGTGCTCAATCTATCTGCATTTGTAAATTAGATGGAAACTATTTGCAAACCTTCTGCAGTTTGGAGACAGGATGCCTCCCATTAGGCAATCTGTGCAATCACCTTCCAATCAAAAGTAGTCACCCAGATGTTGAGGTTGTTGAATACAACCTCCGGGTACCCAGTTGACTGAGGCAGCAATTTTATTCATTCATAACCTTTATTTAACCTGAAAAAACACATTGGGATTAAAAATCTGTTTTTAAGAATGTCCTGGCAAAGACAGCATCAACACAGTTAACAGAATTTTAAGCAGAAAGCAGTCAAACATATAAACAGGATAAGATTAAAAATGGGATAGTTATGTGTCATTTAAAAAGACAAGCAAAATATCTACAACTCGATACGGTCACTTGCAGATTATTTAAAAGTGCCTTAAACACAGTCATTGAGACCAGGTCCTGAAGTTTAAGGTTTTTGTAATCCATTCCATGTAGAAGTAGCAGCAAATTGAAACACTTTATTGCCCATCTCAGGCTTTGCAATTGGTCATTGAATGGTGGAAAAAAATTAAATGCAATTATTGGACAACCATCGATTTGTCCTAGTCTCAAGGAGGTTGCTGTCCTATTTTTACTGCAGTGTGATTTAGCCATTAGCCAGCTACTTGTCTACCACCATTTTGGAGGCTACCTATTCTGCTTTTTTCTACATATTTTATTTATCTTTAAAATATGCAGCTCTGCATGATTGTCCTAAAATTATACCAGGCCTATTTTCCCTTAAAGCCAGCTTCTCCATCAGTTATCTTATTGTAGGTTTTCTCTCTTTTTTTATTTAAATGAAGAATAAGTCCTCAAAAAAGTGACTTAAAAGTATCCAAAAGATAACTGTCATCACCCAAAATAAGTGGTGAAAGTTGCCACGTTTCTGTTAACAGTTCCCAGCTCTGAAATTAATAGTATCACGATATATTTACCAGGTCATTGTCTGTTTATTCAAATGACCAAAGAATATGCTAATTTCCTGGAAATGTTGTGAATGTTCAAACGGTGTATTAAAGCACAGGAGCTTTCACGTTAGCATTCATCCCTTTGATCATCAGGAATTCATGTTAAGTTCAATCTATGCCAAGGCCTCTTGTGATGCATCCCTAAAGCACAAAAATGCTTACAAAAACAAATTTTCTCTCATCTTCTCTCTGCAGCAGCAAAATTGTTTTAGGCTTCTGAAACACATTTCACTCAATGTCTGCGGTCGAAGTACTACTAGCACATTTGAAAGACAATTACTTGCATTTGTCACCACTTGTTGTCTTACCATTGCGCATGCTGTACCACTCACTGGAATGATATATTGTTACAAACGTAATTAGCGAGCTAAAAACAACACTGATTCATTGTCGTGCTAAATTGAAATAATGCAAGGCAGATGATATGTAATTCCCTTAATTACACTATAATGACAACTACTGTAATCATAGTATAACTGTTCCTTTTTTTTATCATCATCAAGGATCATGATTGGCATAACCCATTATCTTTAATCCAGTCTTATCTGAGTCGCACTGTCAATGTTGGTATGTCAACTATTTCATTTCATAAAACTAGACCGTAAGTGTAGTGGTAAGGTGCATTTTTTTGGACAAAAGGAGACTAGTGAGACAAAAATTATTATGCTGGTCATTATCACTGGGGGGTCCTACAATCACCAGAATGCTGCTTCAAAGGCTTCTCCTGAGCTACTGCTTCAGACCTTTTTTCACAGCAGATTTTGACATGCGTATTAATGATGGCTGTGCTCCACTTAGGGGAGGTCCTGCTACTGTGCAAGCTGGTTCACTGTCATGGCTTAATTTAACCGAGCCATCATTAATTCCACCAGTGCTTTCCTTTCTGTCACAAGCCAAAAGGTCTGCCTAAAAACTGGCTGTGGGATCAGTGATCTTGGCTTATGTGCAAATAAAATGAGGAAGTACAGTTTATAGGCTAAAGTGCAGCCTGGATTCTTAGCAAGGGAATGAACACAGAGATAGAAACATGAAGCAAAGTACCTGTAGTCTTGGGAGGCAATTTTATCTAATGGATAAAGTCATTTTTTCATATCAGCTCTTCAGATTCCTTGTTTGAATTGCGTCATTCACGTCGATCCAAACAAATTACACTGAAATCTCTCGTTATCCATTCTTAAACTTTCTAAGACTTCCAATCTGCTGTCAGCACATTATTGGTTTTCTTGTTACAATGCATCAATTTGAACAACAACTTTTGAAAATTCAGTTTCCTTAGCAGCTAAATTTTGCCTGTTCAAAAAAGCAGCAAAAATAATCTTATTTCATTCTCTCATAAACAGGTAAACTGTGCATTATTTTTGTTGTATGCCCTGCAATTGCAATTCCACTTTGCAGTTGGTACACCGTGAATCTTGCTATTCAATCAGCACAGTCAAGTTTAAAATGAGTATAATCACTATTTGTAATAAC
>VUQK01013977.1:27464-45584 GCA_015106715.1 Bujurquina vittata
AAAAGTGTTGAAAGGTTTTTTTTTGTTTTTTTTTTTTAACTTGGTGAAGCCCACATGCTGCGATTCACCTAGATTCACCAAATGTGGTCGATACATCCAATATTCCAAGACACCTTTTGAAGTTGGCACCAATTGGAGCCATGTACTCTTATACCAACAGACAACTATTTTTGCCATTTTATTTTGACAATTTTTTTTCCATTTGCAGGTATTGCACTTTCATGATCTCCTTGCAGAGAATTAAAAAGTGCAACATCATACGTGGTTAATGTAATTTGAAGGCCAAGGCTTAAATTGCAAAGCTATTAAGTTTTAATGATATAGTATTATGTTGGCAAAGGTTTTGTGTTTCACATTGAAAGTGGACATTGTTTTAACTTTAATGCAAATTGTCTTTTGCTCTACAAGACCAGGACTCTATTGGAGTTCTGGCCTTGTACCGTCTACATATCAATATGGTTACATTGCACCTACGGACAACAGAAAGTTTTCATGTTGTGTTCTGCAGGTTATATATTCCAACAAAATGTAAAGTATATAGGTTTTACAAATGTATATTGTACTATATGAGTCTATGTACGTCCTACACAAGTCCTGGGATGATACCCCTTTATATTAAATTGTGCTCTGGAAAGTGCAAGGGCCTAATCATCTCTGCTTGCAGCTCTCATTAGAGTCATCTCTGCTGATGGAGTATTAGCTTCTACATTATTTTTACACCTATCCTACTCTGCCTCAAGGAGAGAAGTCAAGCTTCCATGAGCTGCAGCCTAAATGCTCTTTGGATGTTTAAATACTAAGGACTGCTAGAGCCATTAGGTTGGAGACCACTCAATAGTAAAGTTATCCCTTCTAATTTTGGATAGGATTATTCTCTTAAGTATAATGCTGAAGAGCATGACAACGTCACATGTGCTGCTGTTTTAATATACTTGTGCATAGGGAGGTCTTTTGGAGCCTGGCTGTGCTTGATGAAGGTGCTATCACCTTCAATGAGAGGGATAATTATCTCAACTACACATACATAAGTCCTCTATTACATTAAGGCCCACTTTAATAGACCTCCAGTAAGAGTGGGAGTGGTGGCTTAATGTAATTGGTTAGTAGACAACATGTGGAGAGAAGCGTCACAAAAAATGAAGAAGATTTATAAGCCAGACTCCATCTCAGTATTTTTCCCTCTTTTTTTTCCATCTCCCGCTGAAGCTTTATTTGACCACTCTAATCGCTCCTGTCCTGTGATCTCACAAGTGTGTCATATAAATGGCTGGTGCGTTCTGTTTATTTTCCCCATCCATAATACATAGGGTAAATATCCTAAATCCTGCTGGCGTGTGCAAGAAACAGAGGGAGAGGGTGAGAAAGAAAGGGGGAGAATGAGGTGGCTTGCTAATGGTGTGAGGCATAAAGGCTCAGATCAAAGTGGCAGAAATACATACACATAAGCCAAGAAGAGCCAGAGAGGCCACGCACTGTGGTCTGCTGGTTGAGAAGTGGTGATTTGAGAGTTTGGAGCTTAGAAAGGCTTTAGACAGAGTCTGATCTGCCCTTGCTCGAGCAGTGTTTAGAACCAGCTGCCTAAGTATTGCCTCATGCTCACCTGACCGCAAGGTCACCCAAAACCACATTTTAATTTGGTTCTCTGCAAAGCACAAATTGCTCTCCAGTGTAACCTTTATCTTTCTTCATCCAACAGCAAGAGTGCTTTCTGTCCAACAGGGTTCAACACAAGGCACATTTTCATACACACTGATTGGTTTCTTTCCACTGCACAAGCTGGGATCATTTTTATCCACAGTACTATGTATCACATAAAAATATGTGCTACAATCAGCAGTCACGGCTCCTGCCATCTGTATTTAACTAGAATTTATAGATTGCATTCAATGAATGCAAGCAGCAATGCAGCACGTATGTAAATCTGGGTTGCATATGTGCTTTCACTGAAGTTTCTCCCATTACAGTAACTGCAAGTAACCAAATCAACAAGTAAACAAATGAATCTCTAGCTTATAATGCATTTCTGTAAAGATTTTACAAGGACGTTTTAGAACATTATAGCACATTAACATTGTTTTTATTTTATTGCACATCACTATCCCCTGAGGATAAAACAAAAGCCATCTCACGCTAGCTGTAAAACTAAGACAGTTTTTCTATATCACTGTATTTAATAATAAAAGATGACTGAACAGGACTCGTCCTGTGTTAGATGCAGAGTTATGGAGAATTAGTTCCCACCAAGCAGTAAAATCTAACGGGTACTGTATAATTTATGTGTGGTACAAAAAGGTTCCAAACAGGTTCTGAACAGTGCCACTTAATTTATTAGCAAGAAAAATATAAAGATATTAGTGGGGTAAACAGATTAACATTCCAATACTGGACAATTAACTGCTAATAGCAGGCTGTGTCTGTTGCTTCATTACTCACCCCTGCTCTGTTATGCTCTTTTGATAGTTTGATTTGACTTTTTAAAACACATTATGTTTTTTTTTTTTTCTTTTGCCGTTTCTGCTGCAAGATGGGACTTGGGGAAGTGCAGGTTTTGGTAAATTTTAAGGAATACGCTGCCAAAATAGTTACTTATGGCTTACTTATAATGGTGATAACTTTTTTATTACTCCTCCAACGTTGCTACTCACTGCTATGTTTCAAAAAGGGACTAATATCAAACTTCTGTGCATTATTATGGTTTGTGTGTGTGTGTGTGTGTGTGTGTGTGTGTGTGTGTGTGTGTACCACTTTTGAGTCAAGTTTCTTTCCTTGATAGAAAACAAATCTTCACTCTTTCCACTCTCTGGCTGTGAGCCTGCCTCACTGCCCTGCGGTCGACTGCGTTGCTGCCTACTTCTTCACTCATCTGCACTCATATATAAGCAACATCCCATGAATATTACAGCCTTTAACCCACAGCTAGACAATATCAGTGGAACATGAATGTCATCTGTTTCAGAGAGATTATTAAAAGAACTAAAAATTTGCTTTGCCCCCTCTGAATGACTCACAGGCAACACAGGCAAAATCCTATTCTCTTTGTTTTCTGGACTTTTTTTTTTTCTGGGGATTTTAATTTTTACTTTCACATTTTGTGTCTTGCAGCAGAGCTTTATGCATAAGCTGCTGTTCAGAAAACATGTCTCCTTCTGGTTTCCTGCTGGTATTGCAGAGCAAAGCCTGGATAAACAGGTGTCTGTTTTGAGATTATTCAGCGTAGGTGAACCATTTGGAACTCATCTGCATGCCCCTCTACCCTTTTTAGAGTTCATGGAAAGTACAAAATATTTATTTTTAACCCAGTATATTAAATTAAATACTGTACAATGACATGAACTAAAGCATAATGAGGAAACAGAGTTTTTTTTTTTGCCTTTTATGTCTCCATCTGATCCCTGATTTGTCCAAAGGCATTATCTCTGATTTGATAATGCTGTCAAAAGTCTCATGAAAGGATGGTTAGAGACAATGCACGATCAAAGGGTGCTTTTCTAATATCTGTCATTAGGTAGTGCGAGCATTCAGGAAATGCTTTTTGCAGAACTGAGTAATTACACCTGCCAAGTGTTATTCAAAAAACAAAAAGAAAAAAGAAGGGAAAAAAGTAATGTTTTCCACCACTTTTCAGCTCACCCCAAACCCAATCTAGGCTGCTTGAATGACAGCATCGCAAAAACTGTGGAAAAAGGAAAAATGAGAGTGACTGAACTGGAATAGAAGTGTCGTGGAGAGAAGATGGATTCCTGTGCTCTCAGTGGAAAGCTGTCATAACAGTCCTCAGCAGCTGTTCTGGGAGCAGCTAGGAGTTGCTGGAAATATGTCACACACACCTCTACTCCTCTGTACAGGCCCAGGCAGGAGTCCCACCTAACTGTGTCACATTTCCATCTCATTGTGGTGAAAGCCACCCAACAGAGAGGGGGAAGAGCACAGAAGAGCCGGGGCACAGGGGGAAGATCCTTTAATTTAGTCTCAGAAGAAAGCTTTAAGCGTCTATCCCACAAGGGAGGGAGAAAACAGCGTGAAGCACTGCAGCCGCACGTTGCCCCCTCACATTGCTCACTTCTATCACAGCACTTCCATCAGATCTGCTGTGATGATGAGTGATTGTGTAATGGGTATGAACATATACCCTTGTTGCCAATATCCATGCTCTGTAACCACTGCAAAGCATAACTGGTGCGTTTCCCCCCAAAACTGAGTAAAAAAAATGTTAAGCATTAGAGTTAACAACAGTGAGCAGTCGGGGGATCCAGAGAGTAAAAGTCATGTCATCCCCGATAAGACTCAGCCTCTGGCCCTACAGGAGGCAGTTTAAACTTTGGAAATTATGAATGCCCACCAGACTCTTATACCATGTTTGTACTCTAAGCCTGAACAACTCCGCACAACCCGATTCTTTTTGCTCCAGTAGTTTGCAGTGACAATGTTGGCACTTTTGTAAAACACCAAATTAAATGTGATCCTCCATTTATTCATGAGTTTTTTCATCTGAGTATTAAAGTTGGGTTTTAAATTCCACATAAGCATTTTAAAGACTTGCATCCAAATAGGTCTCTAATGAAGTTGTCTTCAGTGCTTCAGGCAAATAAACTGCAGGCAAAGCGGGTTATAGAATATATTGTTTTAGATTCATACAGTACAAGATGAGGATGCAAATTTGTTAATTATAAAAAGGCTGATCCGAACACTGAAACTTGAAAATTAGCAATAGAATATCACAAAATATATTATAAAAATCTTCTTGCATTGGACAAAGCAATGTCTGCAAACACTTAAACTGGTTAAATCCTTAAATTACCAAATACTTGTGCCTGTTTACTCATGCAGCTCAAATGGGGTAATGATGTTACTCACTTGACATCATATTTGTGTACACCTGCAGCTCTAAGTTCAATATTCACTCTCCTTTCAGCTCTCCTTTGCCCACCAGAGTTTCTTGAGCAAAATGTCAGGCCTCTTAGTGGCTAAATGCTCCTCTGTGAGGTAGCTAATTCTGTCCTTACAGCATTCTGTGCTGGACAGGTAGAGTGTAAGAGGAAACCTGTGTGGCCACCTTTGAAGCCAAGGCACGAGGCGGCAAAAGCTGTAGTTTCTCTACTAGACGGGCTCCAAAAAGGAGTCATTTTTCATAGACTTCCATGCTGAAATGCCAGACTTCCCACACCATTACACCAGCAGCAGAGTGAACTTTGATACAAGGCAGGGTGGATCAAACTTTTCTTGTTGTTTACGCCAAATTCTGACCCTACCATCTGAATGTTGGAGCAGAAATCAAGACTCATCAGACCAACTGGGATTTTATTAAGCAAACTGTAGCCTCAGTTTTTTGTTCTTAGCTGACAGGGGTGGCACCTGCTATGGTCTTCTGCTGCTTGTAGCCCATCTGCATCAAGGTTCAACATGCTGTGCGTTCAGAGACGCTCTTCTGCTTTCCTTGGTCGTAGCAAGTTGTTGAGTTTCTGTTGCCTTCTTATCAGCTTGATGCAGCCTTTTCATTCTCCTCTGACACCAACAAGGCATTCTTACCTAGAGAACTGCTGTTCACTGTCTATGAATTCACCTTCCTAACCAGGCTAGCTGGTTAGCTGATAAAAACCAAGACGGCAAAGGCTATGAAGCTAAACTCATCCATCACATACGTATGTTAGATGGTATGGGAATACTGAGACAGAGCCAAAAGAAATGGTGGTAAAACTTACATGTTAAGCTGAAAAAAAAAAACGAGCCAGCTCTAGATCTGAGGGAAATTGAATCTGCTGATAAGTTTCTGTTTCATTATGAGCAATGCATTTTTCCATGACCCAGACATTAATATAAATGTAATGTTAAGACCACCTTTAATTCATATAAGCCAGTAGAAGTGGAGGGTGATTCATGGTTATCCAACTTCTTCCTTCTAAGATATTAAGAGTCGTTTTGCAGTTTCATGAATATTCAAGTAACTATGGCATCTTGATGAATACAAAAATAAAATTTAAAAGCATATTATCCAAATGTATTTTTTGCTATGACCTAAACTAGCAACAGCAGTATACCATTACATTTGTCACTTGAATTAATAAAATGCACGGCGATCAAATATCAATTAAATGTGCTTTGAAAGACTGAATCCATTAGAGCCACTTGTCAGTTTTATAAATTATAGGTAAATCAACTTAAGTCAAACAGATTACTTAAGTCATTATGCTGGAAATTTATTATACAAAAGTAATGTTTAAACCTTGGGCAGAGACTAATAAGCTACAGTATATACTGCCTGTTGAGTGCACAGCAGCTTGACTTCAGATGGAAATGCCCTCACATTTTCATCTCTTGACTGACTCTAATAAGAATTAATGTGGTTTTACTGGATGCTTTGGATAGTTGGCATTTGAGTGGTTACAAAATATTTTCAGATCAGTTTTCCTTCAGTTTTGTTTTGACTCAGGCTGAACAGCTGCAGGACAAAGACGCTGCCTCTTGCTGCAACCCAACTGGGGGGCTTGCATCTGTTGAAGGGCACAGCCCACAAAGCTGTGTTCTTCCAAGGACCCGAAGGCTAGCCTGGCCTGGCAACTCATCGCCAAATGAGAGTCTAACCTCACAGAGACAAAACTAATGGTGCATTAAGGCGGCTGTAAAGTTAAGTTTATCACCATCGTACACTAAGAAGTTGTCCTTGAATACCAGCAGCTAACTGGAAGGTTTCAATAGACCTAATTTTCCAATAAAGAACACATGAAGCACACTGTTAAATATTGTTTGTAAAATAATTATAATTTAACAAAATTAATCAGTTCTTTGATCCTTTGCAATTCAAGCTCTTGACTATTTGAAACAAGGTAACTGGACTTCTTTAGGTTCATGGAGATCTCTCACCTCTCATCCTCGAGGCTTACTGAGTTACAAACAATTGACAGAGAGGGCCAGGTATTTAACTCCCAGTGTGGGTGGTCCTGAGGGTCATTGACCCATTATTAATCATGTGAGTCACACGGGCCAAGGTGTGACAAAAGCGCTGGGTCATTACCATCGTCGGGGACAAGGAGTAAAAGCTTTTGTAAGTAAAAGATATTGCCCCACTCCACCATCATGTGAGCTATTGAGGTCAGCTGAGACAAGGTGTAAGTGGTGGGAAGAAATCGCAAGATAATTTCAGTTCCCTTACACTGGAATAGCCTAGAACAACGCATGACCTTTATTTTAAACCATATTTACTTCATAAACTAATTTATAAAGTACTTTTTCAAATAGTGATGTTATTTTTCAATAAATTAAAATGGAAGAGGATGGCTGGATAGCTGACTACAATAAAAAAAAGAAAAGTAAAATATGAAAATAATACCACTGCAGGCAATGACTGCATCTGCCGAGATGCAAAATACTTATCCTGAGTGAATGTGCTTAATATTTGACGATAACATTTATTTATTTTTTTAAGTATGTAAACTTTTTCTCCCCTCTTGGTTAGGATTTGGAATAATTTCAGTCTTGACTAAACACTGAAAGAGACAAAAGTGAAAAGAAAAAAAGAAGTTACTTTTATAATGCAAACCCTGCATTGTACAGCACAGTCCTGTGCTTTGTGCGACAACATAGCAATTCTTTCACTGCTAAAACATTGCTTTGAGCATAATCCAGGCAGCAATTACATTTCCTAAAACACAAATGGAAAAACAAATTACCCCAAGAACATCACACTACACTCACACACACACACACATTTATATATACTATGTATGTATATGACTGTTTTCATTCTTGAAACAATTAAAATGCTGCCAAAAAAGCCTCAATTTCTGCACTCAGGCTGCAGAGATTTGTTCATATTTAATCTATGAGAGCATGGGTGAGCTTGGGAAGTGATATTTGGTGACAAAGTCTGATAACAGTCAATGGTCCAATTAATCCCAAAGGTGGTCGATGCGTTGGAATCAAGATGGAATATTAGCCAAAGTCTTCCACTAAACTCAGAAAAATACTTCCTTTATGGAACTTGTGCATTGCAGCATTTTCATGCTGAGAAAGAAAAAAGGTATTTGACTTAAAATGTTGTTTAGCATGATTTTGTCAAAAGTAATTTTGTATACTCGTTGTTGTTTTAGCTGCTGTAACAAAATCTTTACCAAAATACATGAAAAATAAAGTGGACTTAGGTGCATAAGTAACTGGATAAATCATACATTTTGACTCTTTACGTCACCAAAGTAGATTTTAATTAAAACAATCAATAGGTTATTCAATTATTGAATTATTTAGAGGAATTCTAGACATTTTTATGAACAGGTACCCATTTTTAGAGACTCAAAGCTCAAAAGAAATTGGACAATCACCCCAAAAGCAGTTGATTGGCCTGCTGAGTCCAGTTCCCTCATTATTCTTTGATAAATTAAGCAGAGTAAAGATCTGGAGTTGATTCCAAGTGCTGAACTCATATTTGGCAGCTTTTTACTGGAACTCTCGATATGGAGTCCAAAGAGAAGTTGATGCAAGTGAAGGAGGCCATCACTTCCCTGAATGAACAAAATAAGCCTTTCAGAGAGACAACAAAAACTTTAGGAGTGGCCAAATCAACAATCTGGCACATTCTTTAAAAGTAGTAATGCACCGGCCGGCTCAGAGACATCAAAAGATCACAGAAGACAACTAAAGTGGACAATCACAGAATTCATTCCTCCATTTTTTTTTGGCCAACAAGTCAAGAACACTCTAGAGAAGGAAGGTCCAAATAACGAGTTACACTCAAAAACAAGAAGGCCAGATTAGATTTTGCCAGAAAAATTCTAAAAGAGCCTGCACAGGTCTGTCGCCAGATGAAATTGTACCAAAATGATAGGAAGAAAAAGTATGGAGATGGAAAGAAACAGCTTATGATCCAAAACATAATACATCATCTGTCAAATATGGTGGAAACAATGTTATGACATGGACATGTATTGCTGCCAGTGAAACCGGACTACTAGTGTTTCTTGATGACATGACTGCTGATAGAAGTAGCAGGATGAATGCTTAAGTTTACAGAGTTTTGCTCTCTGCTTTGATTCAGCCAAGTGCAGCAAAAAACTGATGGGACAGGGCTTCAGAGTGGCAAATGGATGATGACCGAAAGCATATTACAAAAGGAACCCAAGAGTTTCTCAAGGCAAGAAATTAGATGTTGTTCAGTGACCAAGTCAGTCAACTGATCACGACCTGATAGAGCATGCTATTTAGTTATTAAATGCAAAACCAAAGGCAGAAAGACCCACAAACAAGCAGTAACTGAAGGCAGCTGCAGAAAAGGCCTGTCACAGGGAAGAAACAGTATTTGATGATGTCCATGGGGCAGTCATTGACTGCAAAGGATTTTAATCCAAGCATAAAAAACAATCCATATATTTAAAATTATATTAGTGTTGTCCAATTACTTTTGAGTCTCAGAGAATGAAGGACTATGTATAAAATTCCTAATTAGTTAATTCCTAAGTAGTTGGTACAATAAAAAGCACTTTTAGCTACTCCCTTATTGACAAGGAGTCAAGACAGCTTTGCGTGACTGATACGGCAGGTTTCTTTTTTTCTTCTTCTCTCTTACTCTTCCTGCCACAAATCCAAAGGGATTTGTATTTGCACCTGGAATCAAACCAGGGATCTTTTGCTTGGTAGGCAAATGTGTAATCCATTACCATATGGAACCACTAAATAGTTATTGCAGTACTTTTTGTTAAAAGTCTTGATTGCTTGACTAAAAATTCACTGTGATGGCATACAGAGGCAGAACTAGGGGGAAAAAAAGTTTTACTGTCCATAAACGTATGGCCCCAACTGTATTTCTCAGCTTACCTTGTACTGTAGCATTGAGATTTTTCATTACATGTATCAATAATTCCCCACGCACCCTGTGTCCTCCACCAAGCTCCGGTTTTCTACCAGAGTCCTGGAAGCTTGAGGGTCCTGCGCAGTATCTTAGCTGTTCCCAGGACTGCGCTCTTCTGGACAGAGAAGAGATCTCTTATGTCGTTCTGTACCTTTTAAACAGCATTTTGAAAATGTTAGCAAAAATATTTTTCATGCAATATAATACTTTGTAATACAATATAATAACTTCTTTGTGAGCATATCTAGTGTCTGTTTAATTTGTCTCAACTTTTCAGCCTTTATTGACCCTGGCTTTATAATTGGTTGCCTGCTCTGCTTTAGTCTGGCTCTTGCTCTAGGTATAGTTTGCATTTGCATTGTGAGAACTGAGGAAGTTTATTACAACCTTCTCACTCTCTTTATCTACATGGGTTTATTATGGATTTTGTGGTGGAGCCTTTAAATGTGACAGCTCGTATTCCAATTGTAAGAAGAGTAAAGAAAATGCAAACTTGACTATTAAGGATGACAGTCGGAATAATGATACAAGAAGTAAAAGTTGAGGCTAGTGGATGAACATACGTAGGCATCTTTTCATATCAATATTGCTTCTCATGACAGTCCAATGAGACAGCATGCTCAATGTCTGTTTGTTGTTTTTGTTTGTTGTTGTTGTTTTCCTTTGTTTTTCCTTGAATGAATTTATTAGTAACTGTCCTTGAGAACTGGTAGTAATCATATTCACATTGTGGTAAATTACTGATTGTCAGCATGTTTGTTAGGTGCGGAAATAGTTATCCATCACACATATGCAGTGAGCAAAAGTGACGAGGGGGCAGTACAATGAGACTGGTGGATGAGTTTATTTCCTTCAACCGGATCACACCCTTTCTGTCTGTTTAGGTTCTCAGTCATCCAAGTCATAATAGTATCTGGGGCTTAGGGGGAAAAAAAAGGCCGACAGGACTTCTTTTTGTTTTTTGAACACGTTTCACCTCTCATCCAAAAGGCTTCTTCAGTTCTCAAACCAAAAGATTTGGAAGTGGTTGTGACCCACTCTTGTTCATCTGCCTAATCACATGCGCCAAGCACTGCCCTCTATCGGTGCGGCACGGTACTTTCTGCATCACTGTGCATTTATACTGTGCACAAGACCGATCACAAAGAATAAACATAGCACACACATTCATTCAATATATTAGACAGACTGTGGAGCATCAACATGTGTTGCACATGTGTAATCAAATGTGTATTTTAGCAATATAAAGAGAGACAGCAATGAGCACGCGCCAACCGCCTGCTTCATTTATTGTGTGTGACACAGCGCCCCCAGAGGTGGCCACAGCACTGCACTGGCTCGCCCCACATTTCCTCCATGTGTTTGAACAGGCGATGCATTAATTGTGAGATTTTGACCATTAGCGTGTTGAAGTAATTCAGAAAACAGTTTTATAAAACAGTTTTATAGAACAGTCAAGTGGTCAAACGTATTTTCTCTTATCATTGTTAGTATTTTACTTGTAATGATGACAGGGGAGGCACTGCCTCACCTGCCTCCCCTGACCGCACGTCACTTACGTAATCCACCTCCTCTTAAGACCTCATAAGTATTGTTGTCACTGAAGAGTGTGGTAATTTTGGTGTGGTAATCAGCTGAATTCTAGCGAGAATAAGAATGACAAGCAGAACAACATTGTCATCCCTTATGTGGATGGTTGTCAGAAAAACTCAGAAGAATTTTCTCTAAGCATGCCATACCAGAATAGTTCAAACCTAATCACGCTCTAAGGCAAAAACTGGCCCAGATGAGAGGTGAAACGTCTTCAAGAAACAAAAAGAAGTCCAGTCGCCCTCTTTTCAAGCTCCAGAGCTCACACTCTTTCCTTAGTTATTGGGGCCATTTCTATTGCCTCCATTACCACTAATGGTAGTCAAAAGCGCAGATGATATTGGAAAACATGAAGACAATGCTACAGCAATAGGGTAGAAAATGAGTCATCAAACAGCTGCACATGCTGTGAATAGTTAAAGCAGATTTTCAAAGCTCAAAGGAAAGTGAAAGTTGGCACACCTGAAATATTGCTATTAATTGCTCATTCAAAGAATCAGTATTGTAGTCTGCAGTATTCTGTTACAAGTACATAGCAACCACCACTGGTGTTCCAGCTGAAATTGACCAACATTATATACTCCTCAAATAACTGCACTGAAGTATTATTTGTTGTTACTTTAATATTACAGCAGTTTCAAATGTTTATATTCTCTATTATTCTCTCAGTGTTGCACGCTAGCCATTACAAGCTGCTAGTTCTCCACAGTGTAACAGGTAATTATTGTTGGACTGTTTGATATATTTAGTTTTTTGTTTTTAATTTAAGAACTTGTTCATTGGTATATTTAAAATGATTTTATGACACAAATTAAACTTACATTGCAGAAGCTAATGATTTGAGGACAGAACAAACAAACACACAAACAAAAAAATCAGGAATATCCTGTCTGCCTGGAGTTAGTTAGCTAATATTAAGCAACTATTTTGTCTAAGGAGTTGGTGAAATGTGAAAGGAATGATGTAGTCAATGCCCATTCTTAAGCGTAAATATTTTTAGATAGCCATGAGTATGACCAACTTCTTTATTTAGGCTGTAATTTACAGTTTTTGTACAATATAAAAAGATAACTCTAACTAACTCTTGAATGCATCATCAATTTTATACCAATGCATGTTAGGCCTCTCGGCAACCCAACAATATTTAAATAAATTTGTCCAAAGATAATATTTTACGAGAAATGTAACTGTTGAATTTACTCTATTTTTTTATTCTTGATACACAGGTGCCTTTAAGAAGATTGTGTACTTATTATATCTATTTTTTTTTTAAAAAAGCAGCTTAAAACTCATCTGTTCAGATAGGCTGTTGGGTAGTAGTGTTTGTATTTTATGCCATTTTTATCAGTACACGTGTATCCATTTTGCTTCTTGGTGCTGGCTGGCTTTTATTGATACCTTTGAAAAAGTAATTTGTGAGTGTTCTTTTTCTTGAAAGTGTTAATATAACAAAAAAAAACTTTACTTACTTACCTAAAATGTGATACCAAAAGAAGAACTGTGTTGCTTAAATCCTACGAAGCCTTCATGCTCTACTTCAGCATGCTTAACGTGATGAATTCCACTATCATTTCTAGCAAACAACAGTTTGTAGCAATCACAATGCATTTACATTAGGAAATGCAATGCCTAGTTGAATTTGTTGCTTTTACAGTTTCAACATTGCTGCTAGTAATGACTTCAAAGGATGTCTTTAGGTTTTACAAGATTTTTGCATTGCAAAAGCTGCAGCAAATACTGCAGATCAAAGATGCATGCAAAATGTTACAAATATTAACAACAGACTTTGATTCATGTTAAATTGGCTGTCCTTGCGATTGCCAGTCTATATTTACCCTTTAATTCTTTTTAGCCATATTGTTTAAGTCATTGATGTTCTAATTTGTATTTGGAACATAAAAGTAAGTTTTGTTCAAAGTTGGAAGGTGTGTCTCTGGGACTATAAAAGCTGCCTGTAATCAGTAACTATCTCCTACCTATTGTAGATTTGTTGCTGTTCAAACTCAATTTTTTCTGTTTCTGCAGTTTTAAAATGCTGTTTGAAGCTTCCTTTGACTGAGCTGCACTGAGGGAAGAAAGAGAGTGATAAAACTAATTACTTTTGATGTTAAGTAATGTCACGTAATTACTTTTCCAAATGAGAACATTTTCAAATAACCCTTAGAATCACTACTGAATGGATTGATAGACACAGCTGCAAAAATAAGAAAATGATCCCTTAAAAACAACAATTTGTAGAAAATTGAAAAGTTCATGGGTGGCACAGTAGTGCCGTGGTTGGAACCTGCTGATCGGCTGGCGCCTTCCTTTGTGGGTTTCCTCCTACAGTTAGGCTAAACACTGATGTTAAATTAGCTGTAGGTATGGATGTGATTATGAATTTATGTTTGTTTATCTGTATTTGCCCTGTTGTGAAAAATTTATGGATGGTTGCTACAAGGATTGTGTCATTCATTAAAAAACAAAATGTGCCAGTGAGATATATGCATACATTCATAAATTATCCAATTAAATTACAAGGATTGTGTCATTCATTAAAAAACAAAATGTGCCAGTGAGATATATGCATATATTTATAAATTATCCAATTACATTAACAAAAAGGTTGAGTGTGAAGTAGCAAAGTAAATGTGCTTTCCAAATATGCATTATTGAGCTATTGAAATCATAGGTACGTTATTGAACGAGATGTCAGCTAATTGTCAACTTGACCTACAATCCAATCTTTAATGTTACACTATGCAGTTTCAAAGAATGCTATAAACAGAGCTTGAAGTGAGCTTGAGGATCAACATGAACACTAAGACATTATTTTATTTTATTTATTTATTTATTTATTTTTTAAAAAGGACAGCTATACGTTTACCATCACTGACTGGACCATAAAGAGTGTGAGACTGCTAAACAACAACAGAACACCTAAGATGACCTTGTGGGGCAGAGCTAATGCTAACTGAGCCTGCCAGTGCTTGTTATTCACATGGGAACTCATATTGACTGCAGTGATAAAATGGATGGTGGGGCTCCTGAGTGTCATTTTGTGTGCGTCTTTGGTTGTTTTGCTTCCTTTGTTTTCCACCCATGTGATTGCTTATTGTTTCTATTTTTTTCCTATCAACTCCTTATTATATCTGCTTGTTAAGTAATGACACATCAACCCTGTTTCCAAGTATCAGTTGCATTGATTGCAGCTGTTATCTTTTTAATGTTATTGTAATGCTTTGTGTCTCGATTTTAAAAGCTCCCCCAAAATAATCTGTTTGTCCAGCATCATCAGCTAGTCCAACTTCACTAATCTCCCAAATATCATTGCTGTTTTTACTTCGTTTTTTTGTTACCTCTGAAGTTATAAACACAGCTGTGGGTTTTAGTTTTTTAAAAATACTTCAGTCAGACCATGATATTTTATCTTTAATCAGAAACTAGCTTGCTAACTTTTTGTTAACTTAACAACCCAGCCGGTCGCAGCAGATGAGTGCCACCCTGAGTCTGGTTCTGCCGGAGGTTTCTTCCTGTTAAAAGGTTGTTTTCCTTCCCACTGTTGCCAAATGCTTGCTCACAGGGGGTCGTTTTGATTGTTGGGTTTTCTGTGTAATTATTGTAGGGTCTTCACCTTACAATATAAAGTGCCTTGAGGTGACTGTTGTGATTTGGCGCTATATAAAAAATTTTTATTGAATTAACTTATAACTGTGCTAAACTTTGTAAATCCTCCTCGTCATGGATGCCTGGACGTTAAACTTTATTGTAACACCTGGGAGAAACAGCCACACTGTTCATTTTTGTGAGACGGAAATAATTTGGACCATTTTTAATTCTCAGTGGTGTCCCAGAATTTGATTGATTTTGGGAACCAGCAGAGTGCTTGGACCCAGGAATGGCTAATGATATCAGACTTAACAAGCAGGCTGTCCTGTGTCTCCCTTGTGCGCCTGTTTTCCCTGCTAGCGCATTCATTCATTCGCTCACTCCTAGTCCTCTTGTGGCCCTGTGTTTTCTCCTGTTGCCTATGAGGTTTTTTTGTTTGTTTTGTATTTTTCATTTATTTTTTTTTTCTTTTTGTTGGATTTTCACCTTTTAGATTTAAGTTGGATTAAACCTGTAAAAAAAAGTGCAACACCTGCTTCATTTCCAGTGAGACTTTTTTGCTTGGTGGGTCCCATTTCTGAATCACACAACTTCACATTTCCATAAGGTGCAAGCTGGTCTAGTTTGTTTTAGAGGAGGAGACTGTTTCATACATTTTACAAGCCTTGAGTCTTGGCTGAATTATCAGTAACTGTCCAGTCATCTAGCACTAAACCTATGTGTTTCCAGCCTAATCCTGCCCTCACATTCTCCAGTAACCATCTGCTGGCAATTCCTGAAGATGAAATTGTACTGTAGGTCACATCATAGCTGCACCCTGTAGCTGCAAAGCTCCTTGCGCTTATTATTGCTCAGCTCTTCCCCCTTACCACTGCCCAGCCCATCAGCCCCCCAGCCTCTAGAGGTCCTGCTGGTCAGCATTGTAGAGGTCATATTGCACATTTAAAATCTTTTCAGTTCAGCCAACCAAATATAAGCTAACATTTAGTCAGTTCTGAATCTTTTCCCACTGTTTCCCTTTGCTGAATCTGGTTCTGCGTTGGCAGAGACCTCAGCCGGTCGTCGTCAGCTGAGTCCTCGTCCTGTCACGGCTCAGCTGACTGCTTCTTTGTTTCACATCTGCTACCATCATTCCTGTTCCTGAGTCTAAATTAGCCAATGCAGATATTGATCCTGTGGCTGTTCTCTGCAAATGCTGAGTCTATATGAAAATGGAAAGTCTCTGCTGAAGTCTCTTCAAGTTGACCATCAGTCTGGCAGCATGATGGAACAGGCTGATGGGCAACACTTGACAGCCTTCTGCTGGATTCAGTCTGCTGGCCCTGTTTGCTTAAGGTATGGTAGTTTGAGTAAGTCTGCCTGAGCCTTCTGACTTTTTTTAGTTAACTTTTGAACATACACATTTTGACACATGTGGACGGGCACAGACCGTACCTCACTGAATTTGGTGCAGAGGCTTGTGAGGGGTGAGGGGTTACCATAACTTTAGTTACCAGAATTTGGACACTGCTGTAAAGTTTACCAACCCTGATGCCATGAGGCCTAAATATGACAAATTAAATTTTATCCAAACTACTTGGAGCCCAGAATATACACACCCAGAGTGAAGCAGACAGGATGAACAGTTGTTAAGAGAAGCGAAGAAGCAGACATGCATACAGAGCCCATCATTTATTATAGGGATGTTCAATAACACAAACACACGAAAACTCAGACCTGCTGAATTGTATTTTGCACTGAGCCACAGTAACTCGAGTGTGGATATTTGCTGCTATATTTCCTCTGTTTTGCTTTTCATGTGTCCGCCCTTGCATATCTTCAAGAGTATATATTTTTTATTATCCTACTATAGTTTTCATTTTTGTGTGTGCGGCGATGGACAATATAGCGTCATATGGATCTGTGCACGTAACATATAACGGCCTCTTACAGATTGAAACCAAAATCATTTCTCACATCACGCCATTGTGGGCAATGTAGATTTTTGATTAACAGCTATAATCGAACTTGAGCCCCTCTTTCTGAGCCATTTCCCCTTGGCTGTCCAAAAAAGAACCACGTTGGATTTTGAGCTGTCTCAGACTTCAAAAGGAGTGAGATGGGAAAGCAGCGAGGAAGTGCAAGTGGAGACACATAGACCGAGAGCGGATGGGTTGGGGTAGGGGGGTGGGAATGTACTTGAAAGGAAGACAGAGAGACCAAGAAACACAGGGAGACAAAAAGGAGAAATGTGTGTGTGTGCTTGTGTATGTGTGGTGGGAGAAAAAGTGTGGTCGGTGGTAAGCAATTGCCTGCCAATAGACCCCCAAAAAAGTAAGGGAGCAGAGACCGTATCACCTTTGGCCAAGTTCTAAAGCGCTCATTTAAAAAAAATCTCACAAAAGTTGCAGAGGGGTTTAAGCAGTATTGACTTTCCTTTCAGCCTGTGAGGAAAGCCTAAAGGAAACCCACTGAAAGTCCAAGTTAGCCCACACAGCTGATGTGTAAATGTGCGGCGAAATCCATAATGGGGAAGGTATTTCTTTCCCCTGGCCTCTTTCTTGTCAACATAAAATATAACAGGACAGTAAACTGATATAACCATTACTTGTTTATGATGCTGGGGCAGGGAAGATGGGATAGATGCTTTATTTATTTATTTATTTTTTCAATCTGTTGTCAGTCACAACACGTACTGGTCCATTTTAATTTGCCATGGTATACTGCTATAAATATGGCTCACCATCTTACTGATGCTAGCAAGGTGGGGAAGGGATTTGGATGAACTCAGAGTCAAGCTGGTTTTATCACTAATCTAATCTAATGTGTTGTTATCCAATGATATTTGAGCTAACTTAAATAATACTACCTGATTTTGATATTTATACATTTCTAGGTTATTTGCAAACATAAAGCTGACCTGGAAGCAAAGAATTAAAATTATGCACAAATAAAAATTAGGTACGAAAATCAAATGAGCAATACCGTCACTCTAATGCGCCAACAAGACAAAAAAGTCACAGATTTATCTCCTGATTTGTTCAAAATCCTGTTTTGCATTTATGCCTAATACAGTCACCACCACTATGTTAGGTCCACTGTTTAATTCTGCATGGCACAGAATCAAC
>VUQK01013977.1:45791-68466 GCA_015106715.1 Bujurquina vittata
ACCAGACAAAAAAAAAAAGCCCCCCCCCCCCCCCCCCAAACAAACAAATACCAGCAGATGAGCATAATGCTCACAGATTTATCTCCTGATTTGTTCAAAATCCTGTTTTGCAATTATGCCTAATACAGTCACCACCACTATGTTAGGTCCACTGTTTAATTCTGCATGGCACAGAATCAACAAAGTGCTGGAAACATTCCATATTGACATGATAGCATCACTCCGTTCTACAGATCCCCCACAGGTGGATTCAGATCTGGCGACTGTGGAGATCATTTGAGTATAGTCATCTGAACTATTGAAGACATGATCTGAGCTTTGAGATGTCTCTCAAAGCAGCCATCAGCCATCATTTCTCGGAGCAGCCATCAGTAGATGGGTACACTGTGGTCACAAAGCGATGGACATGGCGAGCAATACTCAGCTAAGCTGTGACATTTAAGCAATGTAGGTCTTCCAAAGTTTTTTTTTGGACTTTGACTGCTTCTTTACTCATTTTCAGTCCAGTCCACACACAATTACACCAGCTTAAGGCAGTGGCATTGATACAAGGTAACATGGATATCGGCTTTCATGTTGTTCACATCAAATTCTGATCCTACCATCTGAATGTTGCAGCATAGATTGAGACTTATTAGACCAGGCAATGTTTTTTCTATTGTCCAATTTTAGTAAGCCTGTATGAACTGTGGCCTCAGTTTCCTGTTCTTAGCTGACAGGAGTGGCACCTGCTATGGTCTTTTTTTGCTGTAGTCCATTTGCTTCAAGGTTTAATGTGTTGTGCATTCAGAGATCCTCTTCTGCATACCTTGGTTTTAACGAGTGGTCATTTGAGTGACTGTTTTCTTCCTATCAGAGCGAAGCAGTCTGACCAGTCTCCTCTGGCATCAACAAGGCATTTTCATCCAGAGAGCTGCTGCTCGTTGGAGATTTCCTCTCTGTCGGACCATTGTCTGTAAACCATAGAGATGGCTGTATGGGGAAATCCCACCAACAACCATGCCGCATTCAAATGAACTGAAATCACATTTTTTTCTGTATTCTTATGCTCAGTTTGAACTTCACCTGGTCATATTAACCATGTCTACCTGCATGAATGCACTGAGTTGCTGCCATGTGATTGCATTAATGTGTTAATGAGCAATTGAGCACGTATACCTAATCAAGTGAATGCAGTATGTAATATGAATATAATATGATACCACTGCCAGTTGTTACCAACTTAGAAAACTAAGTTGATAACAACCGATTTATGGTTTAAAAGAGTTAAAATGTTCATTCAATCAAGTAAAACTATCTATCTGCATGGCTGGCTTTTTCCTGGGAGAGAAGGATCAGGTATTTACAAAGTGGGTCAAAGAATTTCTCTTTGATAACAGATGGTGTTTGCTCTCCAGTGGCAGTAAACAAACACGTTTAATAAGAATGCAAAGACCAGCTTTATAATTATGTGATTATATTTTTTGGTCATATTTTATAAAGGCCTTGAAGAGCGTGGTGACATAATTAGGCACAAAAAAAAAAGGACTCAGAAACATTACTGAAAGCCTCTGTTCACACATACAGATTCTCCCAGAAGTGATTAGGCAGATTCAATAATTTATTCATTTATTTTCTCTTACATCTTGATAGTTGTTAATCCGACACATGGTTGGCAGAACGTCACAGTTAAATTCCCAGTTAAATATATTAGTTTTAAGCATGAAATTCACCAGTACCGAGTATCACTGAGACAACATTCAAACTCAGTTCTATCAAGAAACTAAGGCATGGTAAACTCCTTGTTAATGGGTTTTTAATTTAGAAATGTTGATCCCATTTTTACAAATGTTATCATTAATCCCACTATTAAGATTAAAATAAATTATATTATTGCAGCGATCTGAGAAGTCAGATGATCAGATTTATATATAATATATATATAATAAACATTCAGTTCTATTAGCGACTTGTAACATACTTTTCTCACGTATTAGGTGACCGTCCCTCCTGGAAACTATGTGCATACAGTGACAGTTTATTTTGCCAATTATGTTTTCAAAAATAAATATACCTGTGTGGATTTTGTTTCTAGGCAACATTTTTTTTCGAGTGCCACTTTTATATAAAACATGCAAGCCAGGGTAGATGGCAGGATACAAAGCCATGTTAACAACTGTGCTATGGTTGGGTAAGATTGAAGTTTTGAGTAAGTGTGAATTAATTTAACTCCTTACATTTTTAAAAATATTTAATCAGAAGATCAGAGGTAATATAAACACTGTGAAATAAGTCGAACATTTTACAATCTTCAACTTTGCAAATCTGGGAATTTCCACAACTTTCCAGCATTGAGGACTACAGTGGGGTGCAATGGATTTTGCTCTTTGAAAATTCTGAACAGTGGTGTGCTAAAGTTTTGAGCCACCCATTATTTCTTTATATTTTGCTTCCAAAGAGCCAAACTTTCTTGTAATTCTTTCATAGTAGTCTTGAGCTGTAGTTCACCAGGCTCTTCAAAGGCCTTTCAAAGTATTTCTTTGGACACTGGATACACTGGATGTACCTGACTATTTTCAGATTGGGTTTTTTTTGTTTGTTTTGTTTGCTTATCCACTTAACACTGTTTATATACCATTCAAGCATAAAATGTTACGTCTGCACATAACAGAAAAATTAGCAAAAAAACAAATTTAAATTTTGTTACTAGCAGCTTTTTGCAAACATATATAATTTGCTCCCATTTCTTTACTTGAATCAGCAAATACATGTAAAAATCCAAAAGAAAGCTGCCTAAGAGTTCAGACTGTGTTGAAGAATAAAGGTGGTCATACTAAATATTGGCTTTCAAGCTCATTAGAATTGTATACATGCAAACTGTTTTTGCCTTATATAATGTATTTGCATGTATGTTTGCACGTTCGAATACACTGCTGCACCACATCCCTAGCAAAATATAAAGAAATGAGGGGCGGCTCAGGACTTTTGCACACTACTGTAAAGACCATAACTGCTGCTGGCTTACAACTTGTTTGATTGTTTGACTACTTTTTATCCTAGTATCTCTGCATTCCCAGATACAATTTTATCAAGGGAGATAGACACAATATCCAAACTAATGACAATCCAAGTTGGGATTAATTGGAAATGACCTGCTATTAAAACGTATTATGTAAATGAATATGGAGAGTAACACCTATAATTGACCCAGCACATTAAACACATTCCTGCTGAAAGTGAAGCATTACAGCTGTGTGTGACAGATGAACTACAGCTTTAGAAGATCAAGTAAATTGTATTGATATCCTGCCAGGCTGGTCCCTCTGTTCATCATGTTCGGGGAAAAGGCTCAAGAACAAATATGTCAAAGTGATAATAGTAATACAGTGATTCACCATTGAGGACCGTTTTTAGTGACAGGGCCAGTTTATTGCAGTGGGAAACCATCCTAAACTACCCCTCCCACTGTGATTTTAAAATCCCTTTTATTTCATCTAGACGATGAAGGAGGTACAAAATAAGTGTTTTGCCATCTGCAATAAAAGAAAGTTTCCCTTTTTAATGGCATGGGTATAGCAGTGTGGGGAGTGCACCTTGCTGTTCATCTCCTGCATGCGAGTGTGAGCTGTCTGGGTGATGGCCATTATGGTTCCTGCTACTGCCTGTGCGTCTGCTCCGCCGGGATCACTGAAGTGTTGGAACTAACAAGCTTGGGATGCAGACAGCGGATGCACAAATGGGATTTTGTCCTGAAAGCTTTAGAGTTTGCTCCCTGTCTTCGGTTGAAACAGGAGAGAGGATGGTACCGTTTGCAGGGACTGCCTGAGTTATGTGCCATGAGAAATGAGATGATTACATCTGATAATCTTGCTAATGATCTACACTGGGGAGGGGAGCATATAAAATTAAATGAGCTACACAGATGTACACAGTTTTCAGTCTTGTCCTCTCATCTCTCTCTTTTTTCCTATTCTCTTTCACTGTAGCTAAGTTCTATGCAGAATTTGAGATGTTCTCCACCCAGGAAGATATGCAATATTCCTTGTCATAGTGAAAGCACACACAGGATGTAGGGCACAGACACATTAACAACTCTCCCCCTGATACTTTTTCATAAAAGCACAAATGTTCGCCTCTTCCTCTGTCTTACACAGACACACACACGAACGTGCACAATCAAGCATCGAATTCGCACAATGCTCCCTGCCCAAGGTTAGTACAGATTAAAAGATGTGTCATTGATAGAAGAAGCTCCTCCTCCCTCCCCGGCCTGTCACAGTGTGTTTGGGAACAACCCACTTCATTTTAGCAGCATAATGGGTAAACAGAGTGTGATCAGTCCAATTACCCCCTCATTGCAGAGGCGTTCTGGCGGGAATGGCCTATAGAGAGAGTTAGCTGTCTGGCGCGTGGTGGAGATGCAACAGTAGCACCTGCTGCCCTGAGTACTCACTTGTATGAATCTCAATTTGTTTTTACAGCCGTGCCAAAAACCGATGACCAAGAATTGAGCCCTCTGAGGCGGATGGCACTGCTGGCTTTCCTTCTGATTGCTGTTTTCACCGCACCGTCTGTGAATGTGTGCATGAGACGAAGGTGCTGTTCTCAGCAGTGAACTCGTGTCAACGTCAGTCCTTCCACTGAATTGTTTTGGGGTTGTTCTTGCTCTGCAGCTTTCAAGGACTGAATTTTTTCTCAACCCCCAGTTCCACAAGATTTTGCAGCTGAGCAGATGCGTGATTTTGATGCTGAGAGTCGTGCCAGTAGAGTAACAAGCTTGACTCCCAAATATGAATTCTGAAAATTATTATGATTTGGTTTACTTATTTTGAAGTATTTTGTTCACTATCAAATAGGACAGTTGGCTTTCTTTTCTTTTCATTTTTCATGTTTATACAAGTGCGGAATTAATTTTTATGTATCGCTAGGATTGGTTTAACCTTGACAGGCATTATTGCTCCCACTTTATCTCAAAATTTAAGTAACATGCAAAGACATATCTGGTTACTGCTTTTGTGCCGTGTTTGTCGTCCTTGGAGAAGATGGAAATTCTTCTCTTTATTGTTGTCCTTTGCGCAGCTGTCTGGCAGCAGATGTAAACATAGGCTTAGGTAGTGTCTCAGTGTGTGGGTACATCTGTGGACTACATTTCTATGTGGTGCACTATGTATACGTATATTTATTTGAATTTCAACAAGGTGGTGTCGTTTCATATTGAACGTGCAAGTTGTGTACTTATAAAAAAAAAAAAAGAGAAGATTGGAGTATCTGACGATGATTATTGCCACAACTGTCACGTTGTTCAGCCTCTGACCACAAATCTAGAACTAAATTTTTCTACAATGAAGAAGAATTTAACACACGTGTTAACAACTGACAATCTGCTGCCATTAACTACCTAGCTAATATTGGAATTGCCATTGGCACTGATCATATCCTTTGCCTGCTGGCTGACAGTTTCTTTCTGCTTCGTTTCAGTTCAGTTCAATTCAAGTTTATTTCTAATGTGCCAAATCACAACAAAAGTTGCCTCGAGGAGCTTTATACTGCAAGGTAAAGACTCAATTTGACTATTATTGGAACTCAGGCACTACATGTGTAGCCCAAGGGGCAACCTCTAGAGCTGAGAATTTGTCAACAGGGAAGTCTCAAAAACTGCAGTTTCTCTAGGTGCTAAATCCAAAAGGGAGTAATTCCCCATAGACTCACATGTTAAAGTTCCCAAATTTACAGCATTAAAAGGCATATTTACAGGCTGGAACAAAAGATGTTTGGGGGCCCCACAGACACTTGGATGGTCATTCTGGCAGAGTCCTAGGCCTGCTTGTTAGTGTAAGTGCACTTACCCACTCAAAATAGTATATGTAAGTATTTTATTTAAGTATTTTTAAAAGGTACAGTAAGTAATTCTTTTTTTATTTAACAGAAACAAAAGAAAGTTGTATTCATAAATATACAGTGATCAGTGTGTAATGTGTAGGTGTGAATGGTCATCTGTTTCTCTGCGTTTGCCTGCAACAGGCTGGCGACCTGTACAGGGTGTACCCTGCTTTCTCTTCCACCGCCACTGCTCTCTCTCTCTCCTCCCTCATTTCCACCGCTAGCCTCATGTCCTGAACTGAAGTCAGGGCTCTAACACACAAAAACATACATAAAAATGCTCATTTATTCTCAATATCACAGTTACTTATTGTCAGCAGATTAGACATGCGGCCCTCTCGTCTCCGGACAGCTGACAGTGAGCTGGCTAAACAACAATAGCTGATTACGAGCCAACATTGTGCTAGCTAATGTTAGACATGTCCTAAAAATCAAACTTTCTCTCTGATAAACAATTCAGTTACATTCTCACATTGTACGAGAGTTTATTGAATGTCCAAGCCCGACAATGTTTCACTGATGCCGGCTAACAGCAGTGAAAACAGCTGTCTTTAAGGCCAGAAAAGTTCAGGATATCCTCAACAACTCACCTCAGTATCATTGTCATCTGACAGAAATGAGCTTCACTGGCTCATTGATTAGTATTGGACTCCTTTCAAAAAGGAGTCCAGAGTAAATACTGTAGACGTGGACATCTAGCACATTGACACCTGAAGTAAACAGCAGACTGACAGCCTACAGATGGACGTCAGCTGTTTGTCTTCCAGCGGCCACCATAGCTAAAATTATGCACTTCGACAGGGAAGGGTAAGAAAACAGAATTCAGTTGACTGCAATCTGCAATCGACTGACATCTAGCAGTGATAGTTTACACACTGTGTCTTTAAATATTGACAACTGACAGACAGCTCAGTCAGCAGGAAGTAGGACTCGCCTTTTCAGGATTCATTTAGCTCCACTAATTGAAACGAATACCTTTTTAAATGACATATTGATTTGAAGCAAGCTCAGTTTTCAAATGCACACTGTAAAAATGACTGAATAAGACAAATTGTGGAGGTGACAAGATTGAAAGAGCTACCGGAGTCTTGCTGGCTCTGTGGCAACACAAGTCATGAAAGATGGTGGCAAACATATCATTATGTGACTTCAAAGCTCTTCTTGTTTCCTGGGCTGTTTTGCAGTAGAAGGCCTGGGGCACATTGTGTTTGTGGCATAATTTAAAAAAACAAAACAAAAAAAAAAACTTAGTGTCAACAGACAAAGAATGTAGATAATTCCGCATCTTTGCTGCACTGCATTTTAAAATGATATCAGTCATGGATGTTTATCGGGAAGTCCATCTGAATTTTCTCCAAACGCACCCTTACTCACGCGCACGCGGGTGCACAGTTGACAAGTGAATCCGGTGTTGATTGATGCAAGCAAATGATGTTTTTTCCCCCCTCTGTCATTTCAAAGGCAAAACGTTGCCACAGAATGAACAGGGTGCTGCAAAGCACAAATTACTTTTGCTGTCAGCGGCTCTGAGTCATTCAAGAGCTGTTTTGGATAAATTGTATAGGTTTAGGCTACATAAAGACTCTAAAATGTCACTGAATCAAACCTCTGCTGTTCCCAACAAATAATACAACTGTGGAATAATTTTCAAATAATTATAAATGTTTCTCTTTTTTTTTTTTCCCAAACGTCCTCATGAACAATGAGCTCCAACCGTTCCCGCAGTCACTCACCGTCGGTGCGTTTGTCTGATGCGCAGCGCCTCCCAAACTGGTCCCTCACTTTGACAAATTCTTGGACGTGAGCGGGTCTGCGGAATAGCTTCTTGTTCATAAAGATGATGTCTTGAATATTTTAGAAGTTGAACAGCTCTGCCGCGCTCTATATTTCCCCCCCACTGGTGGACTGTCAGTTTGGAAGACCACAATGGGACTTTGGTCGTTTTGGGGGTTTTCTCTTTTGGCTTTCGTGTTGCTCTGCCCCTTTCACCCCAAGTTTGTGGCTCACGCGGAAATAAGTTTTCCCACAAAGCTCGACAGATTGTATCGACTGGATGTAACGCCACTGGACGCACGTGTGGCTAGAAAATCAGCGGAAATTAAAGTCTCTCTAAAAATCGACAACAGCACGAAAGTTTTTAGCGCTTTCGAAACAAACGAAGCCGGAGCTTGGAAACGGAACCGTGGCCAGCAAGTGGGGGATGAAACACAGAGTGGAAATGAGTCACCGATCGACATCAAAACAAACTATAACAGCCGTCTCCAAATATCCGATGAAAAGTATAAGATTGTCGAGGGCAACGAAGGGCGAGCCCAAGCGAATATAATGTTAAAAAATCACATTTCTGCCACAGGAAAGAAGGCAAAGAGGAGTGTGGGCGCAACATACAACGAAAACGTGGATAGGAGCATAAGTGGAGAAGCGCATTCAAGAGAGAAATTTGTGCAAACTGTCCAAGGTGTTTCCAACGCAAGAGCCGAGTACCGGCGCAGCGGTGAGGAAGCTCGAGTGTCAAACCCGAGACAAAATGAACCTCACCTGGACACTTCTACTTTTGCTTTGTCGGGAGACTCGGCGCACAACCAGGCTATGGTGCATTGGTCCGGTCACAACAGCAGCGTGAGTTTCTGTTTGGCAAAAATACACTTCATCATATTGTAAAGGTGTAGAGTACATAAAAGAATGCCCCACACACAAGTGATATTTTTTTCTACTTCACATGGAATTTTTTCATATTCAATGGATAATCATAAATCTGTGACATTTTTACGCACAGCTGTTTCAGTGCGCACGGAGAGAATTCCTTCCTCCAAATAAATCCCACTCTAACAAAGTCTTCAACTTAAAAAATTTGCTGTTTTCACATTCATAATTATGTTTGCTGTCATTACCTGCAAAGAGGTTATGAGTGTATGCGCACTGCGCGCCTGTTTGCCTGGACACCAGATAGATACGTGCGCTTGCAGGATTCCCTCGCACCTTTTTAAACTGTAGTGGAATCGGTAATCTCAACAAACTGTTTGCCACCTGAACTTTAACTTAACAGTTAACCCCTTAGATAAATATTATGTGGCAGTGCTGTGGGAATGTGCAGATTGTTTGGCAGCAATCAAAACACATTAATTCTTTATGAAATAATCAAGTAATGCCTTCCAGGAAGGCGTAGTAGCTACAAATAAAAAGGATTGTGTCCAACCTGACCCTTAATGTGCTACTGACAAGACACTGTCTGACCTTTTGGCAAGCTGAAACATGCTTTTGTCATTGACATTTAACTCACAGCTTATAGTTGTCCAATTTCCTGTGTGAATACAGTATTGCAGTATTGATGGGGGTATGGATGACAAGATATTGCAGTAAACATCCAGATTGCCCGCATCATAGGCACACACCCTCACAAACACACATACACATCCTCAAAGTGTACACACACACACACACACGCACACACACACACACACCACAGCTATGTGCACATTTTTTTTTACCATAACAAAGACAAAGGCATGGAGATTTTATCTCTCTTTATATATCCAGCATGCAAAAATGTTTTCAACTGGCAGAATTTATCAGGAATAAAGATCTTTAAACTACAAACAGCTTTTTTTACAAAAAAAAAGAGCTGCTCTGCATTTTCACTTCAGGTAATTTGATTCACCTTAGTTTGCTGGGCACATGGGTCTGTGGCAGAAACATTAGTCTGAGACCACATCTAAAGATTTCTGTGTCCCAGAAAAAATGCAAATATTCACGTTATCTAGAAACACAGACATATTTACTTCACTGGGTGCATTATATAGTTTCAATGTCAGTAGCATACTTTTATCTGGCGCATTTTCTTTTGCGGTGTATGTCCTAACATTAGAGGCATCACATAAGGTGCTGCTGTTGATGTATCATTTAGAAGGGTCCAAAAATACGGCTAATAAAAATGTTGATTTGTAGAACACGTGAAATGTGTTGCTGGTCTGACATGTCTTCACCAACGATGGCCTTTGGTACTGCAGGACACTGTTCACCGGATTATTGCTGATGGGTTGTCACTGCAGCCGTCAACATTTGAGATTTATACAGTCTGAACTCCTTTCCATGGTCCCAAAAGTACGACTGAAACTCTAGAGTTTAGATTTATGGCATTTTATGACTAGATGTTATAGCTCAAGCTATATTAGATGTAAATGACTGATAATAAATCCAATCTTACAGGGACATTTGAAGGAAAATTACTTCATTTCTGTGGTGTGGGGTAGTTCCATCAAATATTCACCTCAAGACTTCGCCTGTGATCTGACCAAGATGTAAAATTCCACAGTGAGTAAAATAAGAAAGATGTAGAAGGTGATGGTGAATGCTCCAGTGGGGAATCCTCAGAGTTCAGATTTGATAAAGAACTTTATCGCATAAAACCCCAAATCTGTCCACAAATCAGTCTCTCAACTATTATTAGATTTCTGTGATTGTCTGAGACATCAAAGCCTAGAGTCATAGCTTTCTGGTTTCTGACTTTAAGAGAGATAACATTGATTGGAGTCGACCATGGGAATAAAACATGTACTAATTCCCTTTGAAATTAATGGTTCTTTGCTACGTGTAGTATCGATTGGCTGTGCATGTTCCTTACTCCTTAAATCTGTGCTGAATGTGAATGGAGATGGTGATAAAAAGATTCATGATTCGTAATGATGTGTGTCGTAAATATGAGGAAAACCAGAAAATAAACTAATTAAAAATACTAATAAATACACTTGGCTGTTGATGGTCCTATAAGGCAAATCAATATTTCAGTCTTTGCCTCACATGGGTGTTCAAGCTGTGATATGACTATTGGTAATCTTTTTAAACAGCCATTGCACCACATCATACACTCAAGGGATACAGAGCCCCCCCTCCCCTCCACCCCACCACACTGAAGGCAAAAGTCTTAGTGTGCAAGCCAGCTGGTGATCATAGAGTTATTGGCAGCCAAATGATTTTAGTCTCCTGATTGACCAAACTCCTCACAGATAGCTGACCAAACTAGGACACTGTGTTGGAGCCGCTTAAAGTAATGAGTGTATTTATTGACTTCACATCTCCTGAGCATATACCATGCCCATATACCATGACAGTAAGGAGTGGTCTTCTCCATGAGCCTGCTGTTAAAAACTTGCTTTAGGAGGGGCCAGGTGCTTGATAAATTCCACTTGACAATCTTAGATTGTTTGCTTATTTATTTATTTTTGTAGTTGTTTCTTCTAACGTGGCAAGACTCAAGTCAATCTGTCAGCTCTGTAACATCATCGTTTTTGCCGCGGCTGACTGGGAATCAGACTGGCCTCCTGAGTCGTGTTGCACGCATGCCTAATCAGAGAAAGGCCGTTATTGTTGCACATAATCTTATCAGTATAAATAGACAATAAAAAGGAGGAAATGGCATGGCCCTCGGGGACACCTGTGTTTAAAACTGGTTCATTAGATAGACAGCCATTCCATTTAACATGCCAGAGCTGGTTGCACAGGAACTCCTTGATCCATAAAATCAAATGTAATGGGTTCCCAATTCACAGAGGTGTTTGACCAGAATTTGGGGCTGTTACACTATGATGAAAAGCGCATTAAAAAGCTGCCACCGTTGAGATACTCAGATAAAATAAAAAGTTATAATGTGTTTTTATTTTTCTCATAACTTCCCACACTTCACTTTCCTATTGTACACAAACGAGAGCAATTTTCTGCTTCTGCACAAGATTCCTCTATTAAAAAAAAAGTCACATGATACTCAGTCAAAGAGACTGATAAAAAGCCTGTTATTCATGAACTTTTCATCATCCTGCTCCCGATTGCTAGCTAAGGGGATTTTGATCCATAGTACGTTTGATAAAAATCAAAAGTGGTTGTTGTTTTCACATTTGAGTACAAATTATTTTCCTACTGTGGTGCACTTTGTGTTGTAATACTGGCAGCACTATAATCTTTAATTTTTTGTTAATATCTTCTTTCAGTTGCATCTCATTTTTCTTTTTCTTTTTTCTTACTAATTGATTTTGACATAGAAAGTATATTTAGATTTTTGTAAATGCAAAAAAAAAAAAGAAGAGAAAAAAAATCAAGAAAAAAGATTTTTTTTTTTTCAACCAGCCATTTTTTGTCCTTTACCTGCTTGTCCCTCGAGGTGTCAACACCACACGACTGTTCATTAATCCAGCCTGTCTCAAGTCTTTAGGGGTGTCCTGTCCACTGATGTGATTGTAAGATGGTGATAGAAACTGCACCAGTCTTGTTGGACGAGTAAAACGAGGAAAGTGTAGTTCTGAAACACAGGCACTGGTTGTGGCCACAGCATGGTTACTGTGGTTTGACTCGTACTGATGGCACAGGGGCTTCTAATTTATTAGAGATTGTTGTTGTGATGCAGCTATAAATAAAAGGTAATTAGATCCAAGTCCAGCTATTTCCCCATGGCGTTAAGACCGGTTAGTAATGCCACAGTTAATGAGCTATTGACCATATTCTATTTTCCTCTGATGCCATGCTCAACATTATAGCATAGAAAATGTACTGTACTTCTGTGTCCTAGGTTGTAAAAATATTGTAAAAATGTTTCTGCAACTAGTCATTAAACATGGGGAGAACTTAGACTAATTGACTAGACTAAAGTAGGAAAACATAATGGGTACAAGTAAAAGCTGAGCACAATTTAATGTACAAAGTGAAAAAAGTGTTGGGAAAAAAACCCCAAAACATTATCTTCATTTGTGAGCCATTAAAAAATCACATTAACCATATCTTGTTTTTCTGTTGAGTGATGGCCACTATCACTTAGCAGTCATCTAGCCAACTTATCACATATCCCTAGGTTTAAGATGTATTAACAAGGGGACTACAACTCATTCTTGATTGACAGGAAGCTGAAATTACACTGATAGTAAAAATCCAGAGGGACATCATGACATTTTGCAATGTAAAACATATTTAATTTAGCTCCTCTTAGTATACCTGCATACCAGCAGTTTGCCTGCCTGCCTGCACGGAGGACTGCTTTGATGTCATGAAACAAAAACTTCAGCACGGCAGTGCCGGTCCTAATGTTTGAGCTCAGTGTGTTCCACCATGCAAAAACCCCATTGAAGATGCTGAAGATGACATCGCCAAATTTCTAAACAATGTTAAAATGTGATTTGAAAAGTCAAAGGTGAAAAGTAGGGGTGTCCCTGGTGACAAATATACTAGTTGTCTAAACAAGTGAAAAAAATTGACAGACTAGTCTAAAAGATGGAAAACATTGCAGAGAACGCTCAAAACTAATCACAATCTAATGGATAAAGTTAAACATTGGCTGAACAAATAATTTGTGTTAATTTTATGAGATAAAGGAAACTGTTAGTCACATTCCTTGTTAATAAAATCATGTTTAAATGTCGCATTTTGCACCATGCATAGCGTTGCAAGCACACGTAATGTCAGATTAGTTTGGAGAGTAAACTTAGTGGTGCTAGCAGCAGTAGCCTTGGTTTCTTTCATGCACACCGGTGCAGAATGTGGTTACACCTGGCTTAAGTTGCTTTGCTGTATTTGAGGTTATTCTGACACAGTCGTAGTACAGCCACTCATTTCTATACATTAAAGTACTGCAGAAAAGCAACAGCACGACTAACATCTGTTTACTTTCCTGCTTGCTTGTTTATTTGGTGCTGTGACCCCATGGCATCTTTGAACCGGCAACTGCCGTTGTATATTAATAAAATCAGAATAATATGTTTAGCCAGCTACTATTTCTGCCTCTGACTTGTAAGGGCAGCAACATTTAAACATCTACTCAACTACTCATGCACATTCCTAGTGAAAAGGAATCTCTTTAGGTTGTTTGAATGACATAGAAATGACTTATAGATGATGAGCAGACCCAGACCCTTCTTGCAGTTGATGTCCGACCGTGCAGAAGCCCACACAAATAAGATCACAATGGAACACTCAATGGACAGTAAACATGAACAATTTTAGCCTTGATAATTTTGCGCTATTAAGAGATATGTTAGACCTCTGAATGGCCTTTGTTCTGGTAAAACCCTATTAGTTATATGCACAAATAATTAGTGTTAGTTGCCATAAAATTGCAAAGAAGAGCTGTTACCAATTTAAGTGGGGGGTTTTTCTTCTTTTTTTTTACTTTTGACTTTGGACAGCATATTTCTACTTTGATGGCTGAATTACCACTACTGCCATTTTATGAGTGTATATATAAATCTTGGTCTGCAGTGACCAACAAGTGTTAGGCAACTAGGGAAAACAGTGGTTGGAGACTGCGATATGACCAAAATTATTGCGAGTGCATGCAATGACCATGTGATCTCATTACCTTTGAAATGGATGCTTTGAAGACGTGGACCAGGTCTGCAACCACTTGCAGTTATTTGCCTTCTTCAAAACAACTTTTGTGCATTAGATGGTGATATAACGGCAATAAGATGGAGTCAGTCTGAGATTTGAATGGGGTCAAGTTGGCAATTACATGCAACGTGTTTGTGATAAAATGGGTGTTAATTGTGATACATCAGGCAAAAAACCGCAAATCGCAAATTTGTTGCCATCTACATACAGTACACAGAAATTGAATTAAATAGAAATTTACATTACCTGCTTACAGTCCAGCTAGAGCCTCATAGATTTGAAGGAGCAATTTCTCCACAAATAGCAAAAATTTGCTACAGAGCAGCAATTTAACTGCAAAATAACAGGCATTCAGCAACCTACCTTTTTAAAGGAATATAATGAGTTATAATGAATATAAAGAGATGAATTGTGGATGAGTCACCCTCATCAGTACAAACGGACTCAGATTGATTGCAGTGTGTTGGCAGTCTGTGTTCATAAATTATTTGCAAACCTTCACTAATTTATCTGAGAGTGACTGCAGTCAGTCCAAATTGAACTGCAATTGTTTGGAGACAGGTTGGCTCCCACCAGACAACTTGTGCAGTTGCCTTGCAATCGAAAGTGGTCGTCACCATAGCTACTTGCAACCGGTGTTGGACATAAAAAAAAATTCAAAAACCAAAAACCCATTGATTTTTCCTTGTCACAAGGAAGTTGCTGTCCTACTTTTACTCCAGTATGACTGAGCTATAAAACAAATATGTTAGCTAACATTAAAGGGGACAAATCATGCAAAATCCATTTTTTTAGCCCTTAAATATTTTTTTTATGTACTTTGAGTGTGTAGGAGTGCACAAAATTTAAATCTCTCTCCCCCGATGCTGCGTAGATATCTTTATATTCTTTTTGGGTCATAATTTTCAGTCTGTTCAGTTTTTTCTGTTCCCTGTTACGTTTTCTTATCTGTTACGTCACAGTATTTGCCATGGAACTGCTAGACAAGGGCATGGATTTTCGGCTAACCAATCTCATGAGTCCTCCATTTGTTTCAAGAAAGAATTTTGTAGTCAGTTATGCCGAAGTTGCAAGTAGACAAGCCGGTACCAGAGCCTCTTCAAAGTGCCTGGTTAAATTTAATTTTTCTTCGAAATGTACCCACATCAGTGGGGAAAGTCCTCCTTGTTTCTCTGCCAGTAGCTAATGGTGTCGCTGCTATCAAACTACAAAAATGGCCAAACACGGTGGAGTGGAACGCTCTGCGACCTGGAGGGGGGCCGGGATGTGAAACGTCTCATTCACATTTAAAGAGACCACACCAAAACCAGTTGCACTAAGACGAGCCTTAAAAAAGGTGTAAAATAGAGGTCTGTGGAGCTACAATAACGAGGAATTCAGACCAAAGCAATGCAGTTCTACTTTATGTAGACCACAAGTAAATGATTTACATATGAAAAGGAAGGATTTAAAAGCATGATACGTGTCCTTTAATGGTAGCAAATGGTTGTAAAGATCAATGTTTTTTTTTTTTCTTCAAGCCCCCCAGCTAGGTGAGAACAGCTATGACTATGATGACTGTAGTTGGAGTTGTGCCTTGCTCTATTAGAGGTACATATTTGTTCCAAAAGAAAGCCATTTCTCAGGGTCTGGGTGGCCAATTTTTTAAATTTGTGGAGAAAAAGACAGCATTCCCATTGTTATTTTCTTTTTGCCTCAGTTTTAAAGGGACGCAGGCTACAAGTTTCTACCTCTCTATAGTAATAATTCATTGAAATCCCAGTTTTTACTCCACAAATGACATGAATGTGTGCCCCCCTTTTTTTTCATGAATCATTTGTGCTCAGGGACCATAATGCATCACATCAACATATCCTCTCAGCACTTCCTCAGCACTTAGAATTTAAATTTGCCTCACAAAGTGCAATTTTAAGCAAATAAAGCCCTGCCATCAGTTGTATGTTCAAGCACACTGTCATTACTTGATTTCTCTCTGCCCCTCTCTCTCTTGTTATTTGTGTAAGACTAACACATGCACACGTTTTATTTTTCAGCTTTAATCAATGAGACAAAGCGGGTGCAGAATCATACTTGACAGTTTTGCATGTGATTAATTAGTTTTAATAACTGCAGTGAGGTAGATATAGCTGTGATTAGGTTATAAAAGCAAATTTATGCATTTTCTGATTGGAGAATGTTATAAAATTTATATTCAGATTGTTAGACAAATTTATGAATTAACACAGAGACAGAGCTAACACAAACTGTGCCTCTTTAAAAACTCTGTGTGCCTAAAGGTCAAGGCTGATTTAGTATTCAATTTTATCCTTCTTAATATCACTCAAAGCAGGTGACCCCAGTTTGGTAAAATTGTGCGTGCCAGTAGAAACACAGCAGCTACTATCATGTTTAAAGATGACTGGGAATGCTCAGGTGGCAGTCGGCTTAAATAATGGCTTGACTTGGCTGTTTACAGTGACAGGAATGTATTAGCTGCAGGAGGAAAATGTTTTTTTTCCTACCTAACAAGATGCAAAGGACCCAACCTTTGAACACCACACACACTGTGTAATCAATGGAGATGGTGGAAAACGTCCAAACACAAAATGACACATTTTGAAAACAGAGAACTATCTCAATTGGTGTCCTGTAACAAATCATTTTAAATGATGCTTGGCTTTTGCTCAGAACAACAAAAAAAATCTGACTTACTGTCAGAATCTGAAGCTAAATAAATGGGCAAATAAATATAGATCAAAATAATGGCGGTTATGACAAGACTTGACAGCATCTACACATCATTTGTGTGAGTTAATGATTGTATTGGAGCACATTTGAATTGTCATCATTATGAATGTCATGATGAGGCTAAATTATTTGAGTAGCTAAATAAAATCTAATCATATTCTAGCTTTACTATGGTTAGCAAACGACTTGTAAGTCCTGATTTCATGCAGTGATTTTGACACACTGGTAATTAAAAAGTGCTGTTCAGAATGTTTAAATGACCATCTTCGATTATACTCCTATTCATTTCTGTCTTTCTATGCCGTGTTTCTGTTTCTTTTAATGGCTCAATTTGCCACTCAGAAGTAATTGAAATTTTATCATACTGATTGTACTTAGCTATCCTCTTGTCACAGAAGTGGTTGAGAATGTAATAATAAACCCCAAACAGGTTCAAGGACATCAGTGTAGCATCTGGTTTTTGTATTTTTTTTTTTGTGGTGAAATGAATAAGCACTGTCACCTCACAGTAAGAAGGTCCTGGCTTTCCTGTGTGGAGTTTACATTTCTCTGCCTCTGGCATTGCCTCCAGGTACCCCGGGTTTCCGTCACAGTCCAAAGACTTGCATTTTAGTTTAATTGGTGATTCTAAATTGGTCTTAGATGTGTGGCTGTAGGTTGTCTGTCTCTCTGTGTTATGGGGAAATTATAGTTCAGCGGTGGTTGCGTGTTGGCAGTCTTTCGGCAGCTACGGACTGCCCGTCTACCTGCAGAGAGTGTCTATAATCAGATGGGGGCAGAGTCAAAAATATAAGGTGCAACCAATTTGTGGGCCGCTCTTGCTTGTGCTGCTGTTGGTCCATGAGCCAGCTGCGGAGAAGATCAAAGTTATAACATACAAATAACTGAAGTGAAACCAAGTGAAAAGAGTCCACTGCAGCAACTGTCTGTACTTTTCATATTGGAACTTTTTGATCTTATTTTTTATTTTTATTTTTTGTGCTTCTCCCATTTCTGGTGAACTCAGCTGCTCCCTTTGCTGTTCTGGCCCACTTGTCAACCAGTCAGCATTCGACCAACACACAGTTCCATCCACGCCGAGCAACGTGCAGATGGGATTATTGAGGACTGCACACAAATGTGTTTGTCTTGGTTGAAAACCAAGGCTCCAACCACTCTCCATAGGAATACATACACAAATGGACACAATTGGGTTGTCATAATTTGTTAGCCCTACCTACCAGACTACTTGTCCAGGGTGTGTCCCGCCTCTTATGACAGCTAGGAGGGGCTCCAACACCCCAGTGACCCTGAGAAAATGACTGGATGGATGTTATCGGACCTGGCCAACATGACAACCACAATGGCCACTATGGACATTGTTAAACATCATGTTTATCTACAGATTATTTGCACTGGCAAATAATACACTATAGATCTCATGGTTTTAATCACCAGAAGAAGCAAAACAGATGACACCAAGCATGCTTATACCTTTAAAAAAAGCAGCAATACACTGACCTTACGTTTTACTTATTTTCTTATAATGTCCAACTGTTCAACAAAATATCTACATGCAGCAAACAAAGCACGTTAGAACTTTTAAATGGTAATGAACTCAGTGTGTCTTATTAACTTTGATGTTAACTAAAACCAGCATTCTTCCTAAGTCTTAAAAAAGTCACCAGTGATTTGAATATCTCACTTGTTTACTCTATTAACATTTATCAGATACTCTGAAACCCCCTAATCAAGTGTTTGTATTGTCTAAACCAAACTCCCACTCCAGAATTGAGTCTCTAATGTCTAAGATCTGCGCTTTAAACATCCAGCTGTGCAAGCCAAAAGGAAATTATTAATTTTTTTTAAGTAGTAAAAAGAAAATGTTGTGAACATCTGAAGTTTTCTCTGTGGAAGAAAGGATTTTGGCTTACCTCGAGTGTTACACTCCATGGCTAAATATGAATGCAATTAAAAAAAATAAGAGCATTGGGTTGGTCTTTTGTTTTATTAACATAATTAATCCCAAATGAGCTGAAAATAACATTTGGCACTGAAACCTACTGAGCCCATTCCCCTGTCAGTCTTTATCATAATGAAGAGGATAAGGGGCTGATTTGCTAGACTTTATTTACAACTTTTTGTCAGGGTAAATAGCCCAAATTAACACAAGATACTCACAACCAAGCTTCTTAAGCCAGTCAAATAAAACGGTCAAAAAACTGTATTTGTACTGCACTGTATTACAAGCATGTCAATACTGTATTTGTACTGGCAAAAACCCCCAAAAAAACATCTTCATCCACCCCCCTGTATCTTTAATGTAGTACAGAACATGGAACTTTGGTTTCTGGAAAAGTAACTTTCCCATTAAACATCATCTTGGCAGCATTCATGATTCCCTGAAAAGTATAACTGGCAATGAAAACAAGCAGTGTATAAATGTAATTTTTTAAAATTTTTATTAAAACTAATCTTTACCAGTTTCCTCTCTCTGCCTTTATGCATTATAAAAAATGCAAATAAGCAACAGGGGGAGAAAGACTAAATGATATGTGGGACACATTTAGCTCATGAGCTGAGTCTCAGCACTTTTGGCAGAGAAGGGGGTCATTTTAGGTGGAGGGCTTCTCGCTTCCAAAATCTCAATTTGGACTAACTACCGCCTTTGGCTCTAGCTCAGACCCCTCTAGGCAGAAGCTGAGCCATTAGGAGCCAAAGCTGTGAAAGAACAGAAGACACTGGAAGAAGTGTCTAGATGGCATTAGACTGCACAAAGTTTTCCAAAATGAAAATGGTAGTTTTCATTTTTGGGGGGGAACTGTTCATTTAGTATTGCTGTATTTCACTCTGGTAGATTTTCAGCTATGGCTTGATGAATAAGATGATAGTGCTCCAATGAGAATACATGTAGTCATGCAACTTTCAACCTATGAACTCTACATTTGAGCAATCAAGAGACATACAGCACCAAAAACCTGTAAGAGAAAAATGCAAATGCTGTATTTTTATTTTTTTTTTGGCTCTCCACACCACTTACAATGCATCAAATTAATTTTAGATTGCATGGGATGTGACTAAAACTTTGTTAAATGTGTCAAAACATTTAAATTACTTCTAAAATTGCCATCAAATTTGTCCTTGAGTGTTGTGTTCCTTGTTTTCCACCTTTTTAGAGCATACCAAAGTGCATTGTGGGATAACATCAAACAAGGGGAAGAAAAAATATGGCAGTTTATATTTTCATATCTAGTCCATTAAACATATTTCTATGACTTCTTACCCGGAGCTTTCTTAAAAAAAAATACTGAAGCAGACCTATCACAATCTTTTATCCCATTAAGGACAAACAACACAGTTTATTGTGTATTGTTGTTAGCAGGGGAAAAAAAGTACATGTCCACAAAATCTCCTCACAATAGAGCTCTATTGAAGTGAAACCCTTTTATATTCTGCCCATTTCATTCATTTCCCCCTTCTTAATGGACTGAATTGATTGGTGAAACCTCTCAAGCTTGAAGCATCAGGGTTACATGACCAAAGCTCAGAAGTCTGGTGGATAAGCAAACACAGAAACAGCAGACTAATGCACAAGGGACATTTTGCGGGGGTTTACTTGATGAAAGCATCATCCCCTGGAGTATGTTTTCACCCTCAAAAGTAAAACAATCAATTTGGTGCACAGATAAGATGAAGACAGAGTAAGGCCTCTCTTGGAACTCACCATTTCTCTTAAAAGACATTTGTCTCTACTAAGTGCTCTACTTTGGAGACGTCCTCCCAGAGCCACAATCAAGATGTTGTGTTTTTCTTCCCTCCACCCACTTGCAGTGCATCTTGATTTTGCCCTCGTTGCCGTCAAGCCTTAAAGAAATTTATGCAAATTTGCAACCAATACTGTATTTCTTTTCTCTGCAGGTGTTTGCATCAGATAATTTCTAATGGATGCATGAATATATTAATCTTTAATCTTATGCCAAAAAAAAAGGAAACCGTTTTATGACTACTATGTAGAATCTGTTGTGACACGCAAGAGAGAAACTCGGTTTGATACACAAATCACTTACTACAACTACACTGGTAGGTTTTAAGCAAGTCCCATCTAGTTTAGCTTAATAGAGAGAGAAAAAAAAACAATAATTTTTTTTTCGGGCTTTGATGGAGATCTTTTTCCCCACAACGCACAGGAGATGAAAATGTAACTGATAGTCCATAACAAACCTGGAATGCGCTCAGTGTAGGAAAGCGATCTAGGACATTAATTAGATAGTTGACTTAAAGAAAGCAGTCTTTGTCAAATTACTCAAATTACTCTTTGTTGCCCTTGGCTTCTGTCTTTATTTCCTTAATGAAGTTGAGAATCTAATGAGCTTAACAACAAATGAAACAGGTTTTATTTTTGTGTCTTCAAGATTGCGTGTGTCTGAACAGAAGTGCAGTGTAGTCAGGTGAGCGGTGAGTTCCAGCTTGCTGTATTATATACCGATTCTTAGTGCGTGATAATGGCCAGGATGCATTAGGGGGTCTCTGTGGATCAGCAATATTGGTTAGACATTGCTCACCCCAAGGTGTTGTACACTTTTTACTAAACTTCCTCTTTCAAACCACTTCTTTTGCTTCTTATTTAAAAGAGTACATAGAGTCTCAATACCTGGGTGTGCCTGACAAAGCAGTTAAGCAGTTCAATAATATAGAAATACAATTATACTAATACATTTTCAGGATAAAAGCACATATCTAACTATTTGATTGTAAAAAATAAAGCTAATCACTAACTGTGTCTATCTGTTGCTTGCTGCTGAGCTGGTGTGCATGCGTGTGTTGGAGGTTTTTCACTGTAAACAGCTGCCCACTGCTGCCAAAAACGGTGCCATGAGAGCTGTGAAACAAAACAGAAAAGTTGCGTGGTGGTGGTGGACACTGAGCTGAAACTTGCTATAAACCTCTACTGTATGTCTATCTTGATGAATGAAATATTCGATCTGAAAATCTGCCACACTGTGCGATTTGTTGGGAACAAAATGAGGGTAACACTGCTCAGTAAAAACCCAAATGATCAACCCCTTTGACAGAACCACGCCCAAAAATGTTCCTTTTATTTTTTAAGGAATATATTTTCTTTATAGTTGCTTTAAAACCTATGAGCAGCACATATACGGCATTAGCATATTATTTTCCAGAGTTAATCGAAAAACTATCCATTTTTATTTAAATGAGATTTTTCATTTATTTGCAAAATTCCAAATTCACAGTAAAAGTCAAGTCAAATGTGCGGCGTCTGATCTTCTGAGCTCCTGGTGGGCTGTGGATGGCCCGATTCCTTGGGGTTCATCCCGGCTTACCTCTAGGTTCTGAGGAGACTGGTTGCGGCTTCTTACCACCATTATTGAGTATGTTCCATGACAGAAGAACATGCACACACACAAAATTACAACATGACTGGATGTATGTGTGTAAATGGATGAGTTGGTGTATATGGCTATGCATGGGTTGGTGCGCATGCACATAGCATGTCTGTGTGTGTGTGTGTATATGTGTATATATGTGTATATATGCAAACATATCTTTCTTGGTTTTTTTTGTTTTCTTTTTTCTTTCTTCTTTTTTTTCCTCTTTCTTCTCTCTTCTTCTTCCCCCCGCCTGTCAGAACTGGCATAAATAAATAAAATAAAATAAAAAACTAACAGGAACAGCCTATAGACAACCTATAGAGCTCTTCCTGTAAAGTAAATATGTTTGGGCC
>VUQK01013978.1:0-11599 GCA_015106715.1 Bujurquina vittata
GGTGGGGGGTGGGGGGGGGGGGTGCTGGGAGAGAAGGCTTGAGTTGCTCTAGCTGACAAATGTCTCCTCTTGCTCTCAAGCTCTAAGTCCAGGTGATTGTTCAATCTGAGGACAGCAGTATAGAGGCTATACAAGGCACAGGAACACGGAGTGAGAGAAAGTGTGAAAGAGGCAGGAGCAAACAGAAAAAGGCCTGTTGACAGATTTGGTGAGATTTTTCAGTGACAGGCGCACAGCCATCCTTCAACCAAACAACTTCGCTTTTATTTTTAGTGAATGGCTAGTCATTTTAAAACTCAACTATACATTGGATTCGATGCAACTATATCACTAGCTGCTGTACAGCAGCACTGTGGTGTAGAATCTTGACTGATGGTAATTATCCTTTGGGCCAGTTTTACTTATATTAAATAAGTAATAATATTAAAGTGGGTGAAAGGCTGTCATTTACTCAAAGCTGCTGGTGTCAGAGAGATAAACACAAGCTGTTGCTTGGCATGTGTGTTGTCAGGCACAAGGTCACGGCAGTGTGAGGCTTAGGTCTCACTCGTAACTTATCACACATAGATGCTTGCTCAGGATCCTCAGTTACAGATGCACTCCTTATTTTTTTGAACATGCTGGCTCTTAATGCTCTGGACCAAGCATAACTTAACCCAGACCATTTTCAGTAAACCTTTTTTGGTTCTAGAACTCAACCTTTGTAAAGTAGTTTTATTGCACAGCAGAGTTGGGAGCAAAATTAATAAGCAAGGGAAAACAAACAGAAACAAACATGACAAATGGATAAAAACCCTAGATCTTTGACCACCATCACCCCTCCTGCCTTCTAATATAGCCAGTTTGTTAGCTCTGTGTGCAGATGTATCTTACTGTGCTTGCTTGGGCGACTTGGGGGATCCAGTGTGTCAACTCCACGTATTTGCTGGTACACAAATTGGTTTTTCACCAACATCTTCCATCAGCTTGAAGAACTGAGTGATGATACAACACAGGAGGAAGATAATAAAGCAGGAGTCTGAGTGACAAATATAACCTGGACTTTACAGCATAAACGTGATTGCAAGAAGAGTTTCTTTGTTACAACCCACCTACTCCACGAATGCGTGAGCGGTACTTAGGTTTGTGTGCCTCCCACACAGTTCACTCAAGCTAGTCCATGCATCAGTATAAAAGTAATAATAAACTGCTCATCACATGGATTCTGTATGATGGATTTGAAGGTTTAATTACCCAGCTGTATTTATGGAGGACTGATTGCAAAAAAAACAAAAACCTGACAGACAGCAAAGTGTCAGCTGCCATTCATTACCATTCATTTTACATCCAGTGATGCAAAAAAAAAGACAGAATGTCTGAAATAAGGATTTTACTATGTACTGCAGAACTTGTCAGAGACATAGACAAAGAGATAAACACACAGAGAGAAGCATACATACTACAGGAACAGAATGTACCATGACAGAAAGGTATGGAGTGAATGGCTGGTGTGTGTGTGGGAAAGGCTGGCTGACAGAGCGTGTCGGAGAAACACAGGGGAGACTAGCAAGACAGCTGGATGGAGAGGAGGCTACTGTCAGATTCACAGCACACTGTCGTGCAGCTGGCCGTCTCTTCTCTCTCTCTCGCATGCACGTGCGCTCGTGCACATGCAAACACACAGAGGCACCGAAATGACCTGTGTAAACGCAAAAGCACGGCTGGACAAGCTGCTGGACTAATAAATCTAAAAGTATAGGTTAGAGAACTGCGTGTGATGCGTCTCACAGCAAACACAGATTGGTACTGAAACACACTGTCACCCTTTAGCCCTCGTAAGTCAGACATGTGCAGGTGAAACCAAACAGCTGAAAAGATGGAGAAGACAGAAAGGACAGAATGAGGAGGGGGCGGGAAAAAAAAAAGAATAAATTGAGTCAGTCTTCCTGAGAAACCGATTCCAACATGAAAGTGGTGCGCCGTCACACCGCACTAGGTTGAGTATAAATTGAAGAGGACGTGCATACCAATATTCTACACGAAAACTACTTGCCCTCAAGGTGTGTGCATCGGGTCCTCCGCAGATCTGACAAAACTCTCCACCCACAAGTGAAATCAGCAAATTGCATTCTTTCACCTGTCATGCTGACATCAAAGTCAATTTCCTTTGTTTACTCTGTCTGAAACAATCACTTTTATTTTAAGCAACAAGGTAATCCGAGGGTGTCACCTGCTTTGTCTTCATCCTGCTACCGCATGCAGCATATTTTTTTAACAAGGTGATGTAATAAATCGTTCAGCTGGATTATTTACTTGACATAGGATTTTGAGAACTGCAGTTTATGTTTTGGTGACAGTACATAATTGGATAAACTTAAAGTGCTTACAGGCAGACAAGTTACTTTTAACACTGAGACGATGGATTTGCAGTGTTTCCGATTTTCAGTCACTCTCTGCACAGATGGGTCTATAATGAACACGAGTGTGCGCGCACAGCTCTTTAGTTTGCTGTTTTCTTCCCTTAAATCTGCACCATGCAATATTGACATACCTCTCAAAATGCAACAATTAAGCAGACTCAGTGAGCTTTAAAGTGTCAGTATGAAATGCTGACTTGAATAAAATAACTGTAGCATCACATGGCATTCAGGAAAAATAATGAACACACACATGTGGCACTCAACATTAATGCTTTTCAGAATACTAATGATGGGTGAGGATTTTATGGTATCTTCTTCTCGATCTGCTGCAGGGCAGTTATAAGACAGATTTCATATTTATATGGTGGAATAGTTTGCAGTAATCCAGCCCCCCTCTGCATAATTCCTACGCTCCTCCTGATCAGATTTATCCAGACACGTATTTTCCACGCACAGTCCCCAGCAATTTCTAACAGAAGAGTTCATCCTTATATTAAAAACATACCCATTTGCCTTTGCCTTCTCAAACTGATTTGAACTGCCATGCTGTTTCTGCAGAGAAACACATGTGTAAAACCCATGCTTATACTCGGGGGTTAAGGTGGGATTCGGCAGGTAGGCGAACCCTACCATTGGGTGTAGTTGTGCAGCATAGGAATTAGAATAAGTTGCAATAATTTCTATTGTAAGCGGGGGTTGGAATGCCATTATTTTCTTACTGCTGAGCAAGTACTGTATGCTGTCACTGGAAGCAACACCAGGCTGCAGGACATGAAAAATTAACTAATTCCACACTCTTATACTGTACATTAAGCTGCCTATCAGATTTACTTGCTCATTAACTGTTCCAGCTCCTTTTAACCCCCGCTTATACTCTATTTAGTGGATTACTCACGCCATTAATGGATCTGCTTGTTTTTGCTCTACAAATTTTGCTCTTGCTATAATGCGTTTTGTCATTATTAAAATGAACAGGCTAATTATAAATTAGCACATTATTGGTAGATAACCCACAGAATTTTACACTTCCACAGGCACATTTTTTAATATTGTGTCTACACAGTAATTTCCTCCACTTTAATGTGGCTCTTAAAGTGTTAATGGATTCACAATGTCGACTTGTGCATTAAGTGAGATGCAAGAGGGATTTCCAAATTACAAACTGCAGGTTTACACACAAGTAAAAAATAAAAGGGCGACAAAATTAACTTACTTTTTTTTGGAGCAATTCAAATGGCAGAGGTTAACCAAATTCAGCACCACCTTTGCTTCATTCACATGATCACTATGTTTCTTTTTATAGTCACATTATTTACCTTAGAGTACTAGGCCTTGTACTACGAAGCGAGTTCAGCATAACTTCAATGGTGTTTATGGGTCCAGGAGCAATTAAAGAATAAATAATCATCAGAAAAATGCAACAACTTAACACCTTAATACAACTTAAACACAGAGGTCTGAGGAATCTTCCAGGAATGGTGAAACAATTCTCTGGAGAATTGATTGGTCAGTAGGGGATGATTTCATACCTTCATACCCCGGAGCAGACAGCTAATGCATAAACATACCACAGCAATGTAAGAAGTGAACCGCCCTTAAACTTGAAACTACCTCGATCTTGCGTCATAGTACAGGCCTCTGCTCTTTTTTTTCTGACATAAAAATCAAATAGTGACGTTACCATGACAATCCATCAGTCTTTTTTTCCCCAAATCTGTTAAAACTACTGCAATACACTGTTTATACTAACTCAGCATGAAAGCTCTCTAATGTTTGAATGGACAGAAACCTCATTTCTTAAAGAGGCTTTTATTGTGAAACAGTGTAAACTTGTGGAAAACTTGGAATCCCAAATTCCACCCTCTAAGATAATGATACAACAGGAGAAGACACATCCGTGGAGGAGAGGCTGATGAAGCTGGTCAGACAGACAAGATGTGCAGAGAGAGGACTTCATGATCTGTTCTTAAATTCATTCTAACATTTGGTCATTTTTGTTCAGTTATAGCTGACTCATGTAGTGAAAACTGGCACTGTGGTTCTGGTAGAAGTCCTGTGAGATCAAGTCCAGAGAGTGGGACTTGCTGAAGTTCTTTGGTTTCAGTATTTATAAGAAATCCCCACAACATAAGACAATATTAGCACTGCATCATCCAGTAGATGCCATGATATCATCATTGTTAGAAAGACTTTAAACATAAATTGAAGAAAAACTTTTGAACGTGCAGCTCTGCACAGCTCGCAACTCCACGAGGACCATGTTGCTCACACAATGAAACAAAAATAAAAAGCACACTTTGTGAAAATTACATAATCTCACACAGCTTATTGCAGCCTCCTTTGATATCTAGCTGCTCAGACAAGGGCACTTTCCTCTTATCCCGTGTATCTAATTAGCAGTGGCTTGTCCCTGAGGACGAGACTGTGAGGTGGTCTCACCATTGCCACTAATCCTTTAGCTCTTATGCAAAATAGCACTGGACTCAGATGACCCAATAGGGTCACAGGTCAGCCGCTGATACCGGCTGCAACACACCCACACACACACATTCATATGCACACACAAAGGCACATGTTCACACATACACAAACTTTAAAAACAGCAGCTGCTCGACCACAAGGTGAGTCAGGTCTGTTCAGCCTCTGTGCCCTGCAGACTCAATATGCTGCCTGGCTGTGAGCAGACCTCCACTGGCTGTGTGCTGGCTTGTGCATGATTTCAGACTGGCATAAAACACAGCAGCCCACTTACTGTATATGACCCCCACCGGAGGTAAATAAATGGAAGTTGGAAGGCAGCTTTATCTCTTGTTACATTCATATGCAGACAATTTGAATGAATTAGCATCCATATTTAGTTAGAAACGTTTGGCTGTTTGATTTTTTTATTTTTTTATCTTTATGTACCTCAAAATTTTCTTTCAAATTGGTTTTCACAGCCCTGAACTTGTCTCAGGATTACTCAGTGGAGCTGTACGTGAAAATGCAAATGTCTGACTCAGTGAGTTCGAACATTATACGGTCTTTATGCCACTAGCTCCTCGGTACAAAGTCTGTGTGATGTCCGATTGAGCCCATGCGAGAATCGCACGGGCTATTTTTGCAGGAAGAGAAATGAATGTTATATATCCTCCTCTCTGCATTCTCTACTCAAGCAGCACTTCAGGTGAACAAAAACCCCCACTACATTTAAATGTATCAAAATGTACTTTGATGAAAATCAAGTGTGTTCCAGATCATACTTATGTGCAACAAATACGCCATTGAGCTAATTTGCAAGATATTGTTACTTCAGTAGTACTTTGGTGTACTTACAGTAAGTGCACTAATTAGCACTAATCTTTTAGTTGGTATTTAGCGCTTTTAAAGTATACTAAGGCAAAATATGTGGAAGGATTTTTTATTGTGCGTCAGTTAAATTTGGTTGGAACGGCCATTGCCTAACCAGAGATTTTCAGTAGTATCTTCTCTTGTGCGCTGTCATGTGTGAAAACAGCTTGACAATGCAGGAAGAAGTTATCCTCTTAACTTTTCAGCATAATTGCCAGGTGCAGATAGGGACATTTTTATCAAAATTCAGTATTATCATACTGTAAAAAAAAAAATAAGCTGCTGAACAGAAGCTTCTCAGAATCCTCTAATACTGGTGTTTTGGTCTTACTGTGGGCTTGAAAAGTGCATGTTTGATGTATTAACAAAAGCAAGGAAATTTTATCATTAATTTTCAAGATAAAGAGGAAAATAAGTTCTGTAAAAGGTACTTTCTCCACTCTCATAGGATTATAAGCCACCGCCAGTATTTTCATAGCTACTTAGACTCCAATTATTAAAACTCAGTTCTTTTGTACGTCACTTAAACCAGGACCTGTTGATGCATTCTTCACTAATATAGGACTGCTGTCAGTATAAACTTACATATCCTGCTCTGCTTCACTTGCGTTTACTGTAGTATTTCAGCATCATGGGTGTCTTGATGCTTTCTTATAAAATTTAGCCAGCAAAACTTGAGCTGCTGCATAGAATATTTTTGTAAGAGGCAAAATAAGTTTTGACAGGAGACCTACATTATTTTGCGATACAGAAAATAAATGCTCATTATTAATTAAATATTTATTATTTAAATCTGTGCCTTTAGGATTAGATATCTTGCAAGAGTATGTCTGCAAAACAACTTAGAAAGAATAATCAAGAAAAATTCTTAGCCTGTGGTCGAAAGGTAAAGGTCCAACGCTCACGGTTGTGTGAGCAACAATGGATAGATAAGCAGTGTTTGAACACTCTACCAGAAGCGTAATTCAAGTATAAACCTCTTAATTTATGTAGAGAATAAAAAAGAAGGTTGCGCTTTGAGAATCTGAGAATCAGTGATTGAGCAGGAGGACTGCAGCATGGCGAGGCTCCACTCTGGATATTGAAAAGAGACTGGGATGAGGAGGGAGGGGGGGGGAGCTTGGACAGACAGAGGAAGAGGGAGTTATGAAACAAAGAAATGCTGACAGCACTGCTGAGAGGAGCCGGAGAGGAAGAATAAATGGAGGAGGGAGGTGGACTGCTCGGAGAGACTGGAGGGTAATATTGGAGGAGTATGGTTGCCATACGGTCAGTATATATTGAGCAGAAGCCAGTACCGTCTTTAATGCAGGCAGATGTGTCTGTGAGTGTGCATGTGTGAGGCAGCAGAGCCTGAGGCTGCACCCGCTGAGAGCAGTTAGCCTGGGAATCAGACGGCTTGTTGGAGACAGTTCAGCACAGACTGGGAAAGAGATACTCATGCAAGAACCTCCATGCATCCCCCAGTACATAAACACTCGATACATAACAAGTCAGTAATTTTCCCGCACCAAGCAACCATAACATTGTATCTTACTGTTTGCTGCAAGTGCTAATGGCTAAAAATACCACTTAATATGTGTCAGCTTGCATAGAAAGGGATAGCAATAAGGAGAGGGCTGGAAAAGGAGGAGCAGATGGTGTTGTTGCATGCAGGACGGCGCGTGCATCTGAGTGTATGTGACCAAAAATTCCTGAGGAGGTCACTTGATCACTGAATGCATTATTAAAAACGTGTCGCATTAACACCTGTCACATGGCTACAGCTCGAGAGTGGGTGCTCTCAGTATAATGGATAATTAGAGGACACTTAAATACTAAGAAGAGACACAATGGGTCTGAGGAAGTAACAGTGTTTGAAGTGAAGTGTTTACATCTAAATTAGCATCCAGAGAGCTTTAATTGAGAGTTTGGATGTCCTAAATAAAGTGGAGGGTGGATTATTTTAGGGTTCTTCTCAACATGTTTATGTGTACTCACAGATGATGTGTGTTCTAAAATCATGGCATGTATAACGCTTCCGAGTGCAACTCACCCAAGGTTGAATTATTTTGGTACGAGCAAACATTAAATCAGTTCATGTGATTCAAACTAGCAGATTGAATAATCAACCTTTTCTGTTTCTAAACAGTCATTAACATCACATACAGTGACGTACTGCTCAGTCAGTACTTCATCAGATTTCGTAGATTATGGATTTATCTCTGGCAAATTTTGGGGTTATCCAACTTTACAAAATAGGAGGGCATTTAATAAAGCACATCTATCATATTTGGCCCGCTCTTCTAAAATACCCTAATCAATTATACATGGGTGCTGCTTGCAAGCTGAGTGTGAGCCTTTTCAGCCCAGATTCAGCAGCTGGGTTTCTCTCTCTCTCTCTCTGTGTGTGTGTGTGTGTGTGTGTGTGTGTGTGTTTTGACAGGAAGGCTTAGAGTGTGCAACTAAATAATGCTCTCCTACATCAAGCAAATAGCATCAATGTAAAGAGCACACTTGTATTTGGAATTTCACATAGTTCACTAGTTCACTTTACAAACAAGATCTTAATATCTTTTATTTAGCTGCGCTGCGTTGTGCTAAATGCTGCCCAGCTGATTCCACACAATTTCATAATAACCTCTCCAGTGTATCCTGGGTCTACCCTGAGGCCTCCTAACAGTATGCCCAGAACACCTCAGCAAAGAGACATCCTATTCAGATGCCTCAGCTGGCTCCTTTTGATGTGGAGGAGTAGTAGCTCTACTCTGACCCCCTCTAGGATGACTGCACTCTTTACCCTATATCCAAGGGAGAGACCAACCAAAGAGAGAGGCTAACCAAAACTTGTGACCATAGGTGAGGGTAGGGGTGTAAATCGACCAGTAAATCAACAGCTTCACTTTTACACTCTCTTCATTTCACCACAACACACCAATACAGTGTCATCACAGCAGCCACAGTCCCAATCTCCTGCATCCTTTTTCCCTCGCTTGTGAACAAGAACCCGAGATACTCAACCCTATAGCGCCAAGCGATCGCCGCTGAAGCAACCGTTGCCTGCTCCTGCTAGCGGTGAACAGCTAATTAAGATTAAGCATATCGCCGGCTGATCAAAGGAAATCTGAATTACCATAACTCCTTTTTGTACTTTAGGATTCGTTATCTGGAACCACAAGTGTTTGCATATAATGTTAAAGCTGATCTAACCGCCTAGACTTTGTAAAATTCTCCATACTTCTTTCCCTGATCATTTGCAATGAATGTGGCAAACGCGCTGCAGATTTGTCTCTCCCGCTCTACTGTCATAAACCAAGCAGCTGCTGGTATCATCCAAGGAGCCAGGCCATCTTGTTGTGTCTCTGAAGCACCATATGGATCAGTATAGGAGCTCTTTCACAAAGGATCCAGGATATGTTTGCACAAACTTTTATTTAATAGACAAAACTTCACAGGCTGGCTGCCTGGACAAAGATTTTATGAAGCTTACCCTAGAGAGAAATATAATAGTCATCAAAATGAGATAAATGTTAGCACTAATAAAAGTCAAAGTAGCTCTTTCTTTATTCGCTTATTATACAGCAAGAAATGTTCTTCCGAGAAGAGAGTAAAATATATCAGATTTGGTCTGTTGCTGTGAAAATGTAAGAAATCAGAAATTTATTGTAGCCTAAAGTGTGTGAGCAAGACAATGCGAACTGGGCAGAAATAACAGGAAGAGAGTAAAAGTTGATACTGAGAAAAATAATTACATGTCCCTTGTTTGCAGTTCTTGTTTTACCAATTTACCTCTCCTGACACTTCTTTTGAAATGATACTGTTATTAGTTTAGCACCTTTGGTGGAACACAGTGGCTTGGAAACTTGCTCAGAAGACATAATGGCACGGTAATTAAAATGAGCAAAAAAGTGACTCAACAAGCTGCGTTTACACTTGCCATTCTGTCCAACAAAATGTGGGCAGAAAACCAGTGTGTGGTGCTCAGTGGTAATTTCTTGTTTTTCATGGCTCCATATCTATTAATACCAGCTGCAACAACCAGTCTTATATTGTTTTACCTTGAGTCTGTGTGTGTGTGTGTGTGTGTGTGTGTGTGTGTGCTGTCAAATGTGGATGTATTCAACAAAATAGCACAAAGCAGCTTTTGGCAGGTGTTTATATGTCTTTTTGTCCTTGAAATATTTTTGACATGACAGCGTTGGAACCGTGTGAGGTACCGTGACAAAACTTGACATTTAAGTTCAAGGATTGCTGGGGTTTGACCCATGAGTAGGATACTCATCCCCTGAATTTGTTCCACTTCTATCCAACTTAATTTTTAATTTTTGGATGTGGTATTCTTCGTATGAAGTCGTTTTGACAAGTATTATAAACATGCTGTATAGCGTAGCAAGTTTTCATGTGGCCCTAGAGATACTTGCACCTTCTGCAAATGCAGTTTTTTAGGACTTTTGCAGAAGTGTACACGTCTCTTTGTGGATCAGTTATGTCAAAACAATATCACACGAATGCAGAATGCTGTTACAAAAGTTTACTGGTGTGTAGTTGAGGTCAAAATAAAGGGTGGTTTTGAAGATGTTTGCGACCTGACTCTTTTTCTTCTTTTGGTTTCTTTTTTGTTTTTTCTCATTAGGCATCATTCTTCTTCAGTCTTCTGTCACACCAGCGATCTGCATGTCCTTCATCACCACATTCATGGATCTTCTCTGAGGTCGTCTTTTTTCCTTCTGTCTGGCAGCTCCATATTCAACATCCTTTGTCCAATATATCCACTATCACTCCTCTGCACATGTCCAAACCCATCTCAGCCCTGCCTCTCTAAATTTATCTCCAAACTGCTCAACCCGAACTGTTCCTGTGATATACTCATTTCTAATTCTGTCCCTCCTGGTCACTCCCAATTAACGTCTTAGCATTTTCGACTCTGCCACCTCCAGCTCGACCTCCTGTCTTTTTGTCAGTACCACTAAATCATACATCATAGCAGGTCTCACTACCATCTTGTAAACCTTCCCTCTTTCACTCTTGCTGCTATCCGTCTGTCACAAATCACCCCTGACATTCATCCCCACCTACTCCACTCTTTTCTTCACCTCACTTGTTCACCGTCCATTGCTTTGGATGCTTGATCGCAGGGATTTAAACTAAGTGTGTGTTCAAGTAATGGATACTGAGTATACAGGGGTGAGAACGTCAACAAACTGATGGGCTTTATGAATGGTGTGTTCTTGTTATTCACTCCACACAATCAGCATGCCAGAGTCAGCATATTTGAGATATTTCTAAGAAATAAAGAAATAAATTATAATAATAAACTTTCAGACTCAGGACTTCAACTAGTCATTATTTCTTCTGGCTGATGGTAGGCAGCACAAGCAATGAGAGCCAATCATCCAATTTAATGTGATAATAAGCCAAGCGTGCCAATGAGAGTTTCATTTTCTGACATCACACTGCGGCTCCACTGTGCAATTCACAATTCACACAATCTTTTTCTGTTGCCCAAACTCGAGTGTTGAGAGCATGGGGTATGCGGTTGTTTTCTGTAATGTCACTGTTAATGGATCCCAGTGGGCTCACTCATATCCCAAAAGCTGACAAAGGATGCTCCTAAACAATGATTTATGGTGGGTGGCTTGTCATTTTTAGCGTTGGAGGGCATGAATTAATGAGTACAATATTGAAAAGTCTACAAATGACCAATCATTCAGTGTAAAACCTATATGCATTTGGAGGGATAAATGGTGCTGAGCCTGCAGAGACCTATTAATTGTGTCAGTTTGGGCAAAATCTGAACTTTCGTAAAATGAAGAACTTTGGCAATTAAAATGATCAGTATATGACCCTTTATTCCACTCGAGACTAAAACAACACATCAGAAAGTTGTATTA
>VUQK01013978.1:27813-42054 GCA_015106715.1 Bujurquina vittata
ACAGGGTAGGTGTGTGGTAGAGGAGGGAACAAGAGAGGGGGGGGGGGGGGGGGGGGGGGGGGCACTTTGGGTGAAATGGAAAGCACAAAGATACAGAAAGAATATCTGTGAGTATGGGATAATGAGACAAGGCTCCTTTGCACAGACATGTAAAACCCCCAACACCCATCTCTCTTTTTTTCTGTGACTATATCAGATCTTTTATTATGGTCTTTTTGCTTCTCCTAATGGTCATTTTTTCCATCCCTTTGTGGTTCTGTTGTGTCTTCTCGTAGTCGTGCCTTCTCTTTTTAGTCATTTTGCATTTTGTAGTGATTTATTTATTTTTTTTGTCTCTCATGTTTGTTTATTATATTGCTTCCCATGGGCCCTGTGCCTGGCAGGCCTTTATAGAATTCCATCCATGAGTATGAGTACTAACAAAGCCCTTGTGGACAGTATTTGTTTAGACAATCAGTATGCCCCCCCATTAGAAGAAAATATATTTGTTATAAAGTCAGAATGGGTTAAAACCATGAATGCTTATGCTTTTGCCACAGTGATATTTGAATTTACCATTCTAATGAAAGCTTTATAGAGTTTTTTTTTTGCTTTATATCTCAGCTGTCTTTAGTTGGTTGCCATGTTGCATGTGTCTCCTTTCTGAAGAGACAAGGAGTCTGTAATTTTAATGAGTCTAATACTGCTTTGTTTTCATTTTCCATAAATAATACAAAAATAATACAAAAAGAACAAAAAGGGCACTCCATTGATCTTGTAAACCTTTACACTTTAATCACTGCTTCTGCTTATATGCCTGTAGCTGTGACTGCATTTGATAACAGCTGTCACATCGGAACAGTGGGCATGAGTGGATTCCCATCAGCCCTCTCAGTTCTTCCAAGAGGAAGAACGGCAGCAACAACAGAGGAATCAGCATCCACAACTTTATTTAAAAAACCTGTGCTAGCAGTTACTCTGTGTTGAGCAGTTTTCAAAAGAAACCACAGTGAAAATAGGAAAAAGAAAAACACTAAAACACCTAAACTAGTGTCAAACATGATGGCAAACAACTCTCACAACATTTAATATAAGATTGTTTAGTTTATTACATAGTCGTTTCTGAAAATTCATTTACATGTGCCGTGGCAGTGTTCTACTGTAGCCCTCAGAGGAAAGCTGGTAGGTGGAAATATGAATTATAAACACAAACTGGAATCCAGTTTTCCCCTAAGCTCTGTGGGAATAAATGCAAGTTAAAGTGCTTAAACCTCCACCTCTCCTTTTGTAAGGTTTGGCCATTCATGCTTTATTTTTTTATTTATATTTAAAATTTTCCTTTTAAATTGTCCTTCATGCTGAGTGGTTGCATCATGGTAAGTGCTGAAATATATTAATGTGATATTATCCACCATTATGGCAAGATGCAACCCTGCAGGGAAACTCTGGCCTTATATGAATATTGCTTAGAGTACAATGTTTCCAAGTAATTGAATCATTACCTTATGTTGTTTACTCTGCCTTTGTCATATGCTGTGTAAAAATGTGTTTAATGGTTTGGAACAACATTAATGCATTCAGAGCATTAGGCATGAAGAAGCTGGCGACCCATGTGATACATCTTTTTTTCAAGGTGTGGTTTTAAGGAAATATGATTGTTACAAGAACGTGAGAGTGATCAAATAAAAATGATGTGACGTATGGAAAATAAAACAGAAGTCTGTGTTATACTGTATGTACTGATTTACAGTAACAAGGATGTAAAATAAAAAATACAAACTGGGAATCACAGCTTTACATGCTAATTACATAAGAAACATGAACATGGGGCTAATTAGCTTATTATTTCACAATGCACGTTTACACATAAAAACATTCTCCAAATAAAACTGTTTAAACAGACACACTGTTATAAATCTCTGTGTTATACCCTGTCCCTGTTTTGTACCTTTATATTGACAAAAGTATTTTGCTGCACCTCTTAATCTTTGAATTCAGGTATTTTCAGTGCTATTGCCACAGAACCTAGCCATAAACCTCCCTATAAACTCTTTTAGACTAACAAGTACAACATGTGACAAAGAAGATACATGAAAACAGATGTGCCTAGCTGGGACAGGAAGAAGATGAATGAATCCTTTGCCTAAGGAGCTAGCTACAGGCTGAATAATCAGTTCATTGTCATCAACTGGGAGCCAACCGTGTGCAAGCTGGAATTTGCCACCTCAGTTACAGCTGGGTATCTACACATTCCATTTAGCATTCACACCAAGAACACATCATGCAGACCATTTCAGGCCAGTTGCAGAAGTGACAAAATATGATGGTGTAACAGTGTATTTATATGGAGATTTACCTGATCGCAGCTTTAACAGAAGCTTTTCCAGTATTGCCAGCAGAAAAAGAAAGAAACATGAGATGAAGCTACTGAATCTTTTTACTTAAGCTCAGTTCAGTACATGCATTGATATTTTATATCCTTATGCAGAAATGACCACAGGTTAGAGCAATAAAGTAGCACTGCAGCTATAGCCGGTATTACTTGATAAAAAAATATATGCAACTGAATTACAAATTCTAATAGTTTGTTTACCAGCTACTGTAAACAGTTTCAATTCAGAAATTCAATCAGTCTCACATTTTAAGAGGGAACGCCAAAAGGCCTTGAAGACCACAGAAGTGAATTAAAAGTGAAAGCAGAATTATTTAAAATAAAAAAACATTCAACACACACAAGTCAAGAAGACTATCAAGGAGGTCGTTATAACACCGATAAAGTCTATAATCAATTGACGCCTTAATGAATGAAAAACAGGGTTTACAATAAGGTGTAAACTACTGGTTACAGTCAAGAACAAGAAGAAGAGATTTGCCAGAAAACATCCACATAGCGTACCACATTATTTGTCAAACCAGGTGGATGCAACTTTGTGGCCACATATGGCTGCCAGTGGAATGGGGCCACTAGTGTTTATTGATGTTGTGACAGCAGGAGGGATTTTTGAATTGTACAGAGCTATATGCTCAGATTCAGCCAAAACCGCAAAACTGAACAGACTGTGTTTCACAATTCAAATGGATAATGACCCATAGCAAACTGCAAAAGCAACCCAAGTACCTCGGGGCAAAGAAATGGGATATTGGCCAAGTCAGTCACCTGATCTCAACCCAATGGAGCACGCTTTTTAGATACTGGAGGCAGAACTGAAGGCATAGCAATACACAAACAAGCAACATTGACGGTGGCTTCAGTACAGGCCTGGCAGAGGATGTCAAGGGAGGAAACAGCATTTGGTGATGCCCATGATGCGCTTGTCTTCAGGCAGTCACTGAATGTAAAGGAAGGATGTTTGTCCAATTACGTGTAAAAATAGGGGCCTGTGTCTAAAAGTGGCTGTAATCCCTAAACTGTTAATGTGCTACTTTTGATCCCTTGAATTAAACCCGAAAGTCTGCACTTCAATCACATCATGATTGATTGATTTCAAATCCAATTTACTGGTGTACAGAGACAATTTTTTTTTAAAAAAAGCATTGTTAAAAAAATGTATGGACCTAACTATGTATTACATCATGATACTGTAGTTTTTTTTTTATTTTCCTGACAGTTTAGATACCATTCTCTACAAGAATTACACATTTCTTCCGAACGTGTTTGGAAGGTGGCCCTGCTTTTGCATGAGGAACAGTAATCTCTGGAACTGATGCATTAGAAGTCTGAAAAGTGAGAATCAAAGGAATTTTAATCAGGCAGAAAACATGCTGCTGTTTAGCTTTTATGCAGCCCAGCAGAGCTATTGATGTAAAAACTAAATCTTGCTTATAATTATTCCCTGCATTCTTATCGCCACAAACTACAAGAGGGAATAAGGGAAGAAAAGGAAAAGGGAGGGAGGGAGGAACAGATGCACAAGGCTCAGTTCTCTTTTCATTCAGCTAGGAGCAGTAGCACTACATTCAACTTCAAACAGCTTGGGACCTATCAATCAGAAACAGTGGCAGATATTGGCTATGCAACTTGTTAAGATGAGAATTCTGTAATACTAAGATGTACCAATGTCCCTCACTGCATTGTAATTCTGAAAACTCCCAAGAAGTAAACAAAAATTTTGACATACTTTTGACTATGTCCTGTAAATCATGCAAACTCCACAACCATAGATGTCAGTCTACATTAGAGGTGAGCGACGAAGCGAAAAACTGTACTTAGGTAGAATCATGTCAGAAAAAGTTAGTGTGAAGAGTTACTGGATGAGACAGGCCTCCAGAATCCTGGATGAACTGAAGCTATGAAGGGGCAGAGAGGGCTGGAAGTGTGACACCAGCAGAGAGGGGGTAAGAGCTGAGGGTAACGCTGTCCCGTCCTATAACATATAATCCTATTACTAGAATGAAATCACATGAAGATCGGACCATGTACCTGTGTGACTATCTTGAATAAAACATTAATTATCCAACCCATAAGCATGATTTTATGTCAGATGGAGCCATGTCAACACAACTTTTTAATCTCCCTTTATTAAGTACACAGACTACAATGTACACATTTGCTCCATTTTTTTTAACAGAAGTCTTTTTACTGTAAATATTGGAGTTTTGAAATCTCATACACTGTTATCCATAATAACACACCAGATAATTCCACATCAAAAGGCTTGTCTAATGTGCTGGTCAGCATTTACACCTGGACCTTGCTGCTCTCTGTCTTGTGGTATGTTTATATTAGCTGTTTGCACTGGTTGAATGCCAAATGCCAAAAGTGAGAAAACAACAACAAACCCCACCCCTGCAGACAAAAGCCTCTTCCGCTTTTGCGTTGTCACTCGCAGTTTCAATTATTCCGGCCTTTCTGAATCCCGACAGGATGGTTTCGGTTGTCACTGAAGCCCATGCTTTGTCGATACATCCAATGACGTTTAGGAAAGTTGCGTGGCGCATTCTCCCGGTTGCCGTGAAGCTGTGCGCTCCATCCATCATCCACAGATTACGCAGGACCGCCTTAAAGCTCCGGTTCACGGAAATGTCAAGTGGCTTGATTATTTTGGTTAAACCTCCAGGGATGATGGCAGGTATTGAGTTGAAAATTTATAATTTATATAATAATGTGTTAATAATTTCACACATAAGTCGCTCCGGAGTATAGGTCGAACCCTCGGCCAAACTATAAAAAAAAGTGCGACTTATAGTCTGGAAAATACGGTATGTGAAAAAAATGTAATCACTGGAGTCACTGGCCATCTGTTAGGCAAATTTGGTATGAGTCAAACTGGTAGGTTTGCTGCAATATTGATAAACAACAAACTGACAGACAAATACCAAAATAATCCTGCTGACCCCCACCCCGCTGGGGCTGGGTAATCATTGCTAAATCTCCTACTCTAGCACTGAACAGAGGCATGGCTGCATTATGGTAATACAGTGGAAGCAATGATTGTACTAAAATGCAATGAAATAATAATGGTTAGGTTCCGATATTCTTCAAAAAAAAAATCTGCTCTACTAAGACCTAAATATATGTAAAATTAGGACAAAAAGTTACCCAAATGTTACAGACAGAAAGCAGCTCATTACTGTCAACCTCTGATCTTTGCTTGATTAAAAAAAAGGACCACTCCAGCTTCCAAACTTCCTCTCCTCCATTGTGTCGCCTTTTCTTTGAGCCCCTCTGCAAACTATTGTGGTGATTGCAGGAACATTTTGGCCACAATGCTTGAAGTTAAAAATGTACCTTCCCAAACTTTTTTTTTCTTCATTTCTTTCATCACAGATCTGTTTCACATGACCTGCTTTCCCATGGATCCCCACAAGATAATTAAAAGCAAGACTTGCATCATGCTGGGCTGCGTTCAATGCATCTTCAACCCAAACTGACCTAAAGTGGTTTCAGAGTTCATTTTGCTCGGGGTTCTTTTAATCAGTATTTACGTCTTTGCTGGTTTGGTTTAACACTCTTCATTAGATCAGACCAGACCAAATCAAAAGTTAAAATCGCAAGTTTGTCTGAAGTGAAGAAATTTGCATTCTCTGCTAACTTTTTAGTTGGATGCTTTTATGTGGTTCTTCCGTGCTTCAGCTTTTCAGTAAAAGAAGCTATTTCATTGAAAAGTAATCAAACCGTGCCACACGTGAAAAGTCAGCGTGGTGTCCTTAAAGGTCAAATCAAATGTTTCTTTCAAGCTCAGCCTGTGTAGGAGCACAGCTTCACAAACTGCTTTGACGGCAGTATGTATGTTTCAGTGAGACTACAATACATTTTTAATTGCTGTGTAGGATTCTGCTTTGGGAAGCAAGGTGCGTCTAAGTATAGAGGCGAGTGATTGCGGGTGGGACCACTGCACAGCCAAAGGCTCTGCTGAGAAACTAACAGCCTCTGCGGATCTCAAAAATGTTCCTTTCTGAGTTGTTAAATGAGACCTGAGAGGTATGATGAGTGGGTGTGCACAAGAAAGCGAGAGTTCCACTCTGAAATTATTAGATAAGACAATTACCTCCATGAAGTGACTGCTTCTGTTTAGTTGTTATGGCTTGGAAGAAAAACAAACTCAATAAAAGCATGAAAAAAAATTGCAAGCGTGAAAAGTATAAAAATGGAAACGTATTGCAGGAAATCAGTATTTATTAGAAATATGGAACAAGATGTGCTTTCACACCTCACCACCTTCTCTCACACATCCACTGGTGGGACACAGTGTGTTAGGATCATCTTACAACATGATTTATTTGAATAGATATAATGCAAATTGTGATTTTGACTTGTGTCCGTTGTAGGGTGAATACAGGCTCAAGAGATAAAAAGGAAATGAAATGCAAATTTCAAATGTTTTGTCAAAAAAAAAAATGTTTGTAAACCGTATGTTCGCTGTTGAACAACATAAGTGTTTCCCTTTTAAAATGATTAATTTGAGACGCATGCTAAGGAGACTGATCCCAACACTCAGGTGGGAACAGTGCAGGTTAAATGGACTGAAGTTATTTAAGAGGCTTCCTAAACTGAATATAAATAAACGACAGTATTAACACAATGTGTGAGAAAAAAAAAACAACACTCAGCTCAATGAACCAGCTGGAGTGCAAAGCACGGTGGTGGAGGATCCACGCGTTGATGTGCTGTTATATAAACCCCGCAAACTCAATAAATCAGCGACTGTGAATGCTTTATAACTGTTTTAAACTGAGAGGTAACAGCTGCATACTTCACTCCAGAATTCTTGTTTCCTCGCACAAAAGAGGGGGCTATTTTTGAACCTGCCAGTCAAGTTGGCATTTGGTCAACTGTTGAGAAGCTGAGTGGTTTATTTGAAATTGGATGATCTACAGTAAACAAACTTGGACACACACCACACACACGCCTAGAGGGACACAGCATGCAAACAGACCCAGCATGCAAACAGACAAAATAATGACACCGTTACCCTTTTTTGACACTGTTACAAAAATATTCTGCTGATGGCAGGACAGGTCATGAATGCAAGTTAGTTGAAAACTATTTCAAAGCATTGGGAAATAAAGAAAACCCAGAAACCATGATGCTTAAAATTATATTAGTAATGAACCAAGTCTTTCCAATTATTTTCACGTTGGTCTAATTTTCTTCTTAGTTCGTCCTGTTCTTATTTCTTAAGAGACTTTCAGGCAAGAGATGACATTTACTGTACTCACCACTGCATTCCACCTGCAGGATTAAGGTAATACATAAATAAACGCACCTCTTTTCCTCATTACCTTAATTAAGACATATATTGTACTGTGATGAGGAAGAACATAATGAATGGAAGCAATGCTGTGATGGTTGTCTGCAACCACACAATTAGAGGACTGATATTTATGTTTGCATGGACCCACTATAGGAGGGATCCATACTGTACCTTTGATCTTTAGTTGCTGAAGTTAAATGTGGTTTACTCATGATGAAATCCTAATGATGACTGACATTCGATCTCAGTGACTTATGTTCTGTTTTTCTTGAGTTACCTGCCGGCTGCTCCAGTTCTTCATTTGATGAGCAAAAGAGGGTGCAAAGGGTGGAGCTGGTTTAAGTACAGAGGCCAATCAAGTGGACTGAACCATCTGTTGTAACCCCATGGGGGGGAATTGGTTCTTTGTCTTGTTACACTCTGGTTCCCCCTGTGGCATTTAAAATGGTTTATTCTGTTACTACAGTATATAGGTTGAGTTGTCTCTGGAGCTTGAAGTCTTTCATTTGGGAGGTCAGTTAGTTGGGTTCTGTTAAATATAGTTTTTGCAAATTTTGTTTAGTGAACCTCTTTTACAGGCCCATTGTTTTTAAGGATTGTTTGTCTTTATAACATTTTTGGCCCTTTTGGGGTATAATAAAGCCCACAATTTGAAAATACACCTGTGCCTGCTTGTTTTTGCCAGCTTGGTCCCTCATAAATGCTTACACAAGCACTCACTGGCCCACTTTATAAGGCACACCTGTTCAACTGCTCATTAACACAAAATATCTAATCAGCCAATCACATGGGCGCAACTCAATACTTTTAAGCATACAGACATGGTCAAGATGACTTGCTGAAGCTCAAACCAAGTCTCAGAATGGGGAAGAAAGTTGTTTTTTTTTACAACCATCTCTATGTGAAAATGGTCTGAAAAAGAGAAAATACAGGGTGAGCGGCAGACTTCTGAGAGAGAATGCCTTGTTGATGGCAGAGGTCAGAATGGCCAGTCTGCTTCGAGCAAATTAGGAAGGCAGCAATGACTCAAACAACCACATTTTACAACCAAGGTGTAAAGAAGAGCATCCCTGAATGCACAGCACATCAAACCTGGAGGCAGCTGGGTTACAGCAGGAGAAGATCACATTGGGTGCCATTAATGTCAGCTACGAATGGGGGGAAAAAAAGATGGCTCACCAAACATAAGATTGGGAAAACGTTGAGTGGGCTGATCATTCCTGCTCCCTCATTCAGACGGTGTGTCAGAATCTGGCATAAACAACATGAAAGCACTGGGATCTTAACTTGGATGAACAGTTCAGGTTATTGTTGGTGGTGTAAAATTATGGGGGATATGGTACCAACTGAGCATTGTTTAAGTCACAAGCTACTGGAAATGACATTTGGCAGAGCAGTGCCATTGTCACGTCCTTACTGAAAGATCTATTATTTAGATAATCATCAATATTTCCATATTATCAATAGCTAATAAATGTTAAATGAAAGCACATACTAGTAAATGCACATGATGTATAATTATGGGAAAAAAATCAGTTTCCCCCTCATCAAATCATTTTAGCATCTTTCAGCTTATTGGTTTGATTTCACAACCTGCAGCTTTACCATTTTGTTTCAGGCTTACTAAACTAATTGGCCTTATTTCCATTCAGCCCAGCAACAAATGTCAGACAGAAAAGTTTGCAGCAATTTAGTGGACCATTTAGCAGCTAAAGATCCTGACTTTTCCCTCTGGAGTTGATGGGGACAGAGCTAAAGTGAATGCTGGACTCACACTCAACAAGTGTATTACAGAATACTAAATGATGGAATGCAACTAGCAAACAGTGCGCACCTTTTAAAGAACCAATAGAAATAATCAATCTGAGTTGCCTGTTTAAGGTACCGGCATGCTTGAGGCTTTTCTGTGAGTAGTTTACAGTGTGGGCACAAAGTCATTGTGTCTCCTTATCTCCCTCCCTGGTCCCAGAACAATCAAAACTCTTGTATAACTTTACAGCCATTGTAAACATTGATATATGGGAGGCTTCTTTTCCCCACTTTAAGATGTGCTGCACATGCTCAATAAGAAGCAGTGTTCCTGTTTTTATGATGGCTACTGCTTCCTGTTTTTTCACTGCATTGTATAGTTTAATAGAAAGCACACTGATTACAGGCTAGCATGAAGTGAGGAAGAGGGAGAGCAGAAAACACGCTTGAAGCAAACAGAAAGAAACAAAAGGGAGATATAAAAAGAGAGAAAAACAAAGAAAAGAAAAACGCTGATAATAGAAAGCAGAAAGTGAGCGTGGAATCACAAGTGCTGGAAATGTACCAAGAGACAACAGGCACTACCAATTAACTTGCTACATGAGTTAAGATTTTCTCTTGAGCTCCCACGTTGGCTTCAACCTTTTGACCGCTCATCTATAACTTAGAAACCATTAAGTGTCTCACAGAAGCATGCCTCTCATTATAATTGCTTTAAATATTCATAACGTCTTCACAGTCAACAGTAACTTTCACAGAACAGTGAGACAGATGTGCAGCTGGCTTCAACTAGATAAAACTCAGCAATTCTAGTCCCAGAAAGTGGTTTAGTAATGGGAAAAATGGGCTTGAAAAGTAGCCTTTTAAAATTTACATGCAACAAAGCAATTTCAGTCAGTTTCTTACGGCTCACATTTGCAAATGCAACAGCTCTTATCCATGATTTATGCTGTTTTTTAGGGGGTTTTTTTGGCACAGTGTATAATATATCAGCTTTTACCACTCTCTTTGCTTTTTGATTGTACTGTATATTAAAGATGAACGGAAAGCAAAGGCAGTGTGGAAGTATCTTTAGCCTGCATTCCTTCTAAAGGCCAGCAGGGGATTACTCTTCTTGCTGCCAAAAAAACTAAATCAAATGTCAGATTACATAAAACTGTAACACTTGAGTTCATGGTCTAAATTAAGTGCGCCCATGTAGAGAAAATTACAAAGCATGGATACTTCATGCTATGGCCATGTTTTGACTGGCGAGTGTATTGATCCTCAGTTTCTAAGTATTACATTGTGTTTTATTCTGGTGTTCTCTGTTTCCACCTCAGCTCTCATTGGGTGATTGATTGGCACTCGTGCTGGCTTGTGGGCTGGGTTTATACAGGCTGAACAGTTGTGCAACCATCGCTCTTACTCACCATCTTTTAGGTGCTCAGTCTTGTTAGGCGATCAGTCTTTTTAGGCGATCAGTCTATCATTTTCATTCATTTAATATTTTGCTTACAGTAAAAAAACTCATGATGTCCAGCTAAAAAAAAAAGAAAACATATAAATGAGTCCTTTTTTTTTTGCACTGCCACCCTAAACATATCTAGACAATGGGTAGAGGTGCATGTGACAACTCCCTCAGTACACAGCCTCTGCGGGGCCCAACTGTGCCCCTGTGAATGCGCAGTGCTCATCATGTGTCCCGCCTCTTGCGCAAGCTGTTCTGGCAGCACCCTCGCCTAACCCGAACAGAGTATTTCCATACTGAGAACACGTCAGAACAAAACTATCTCCTTTAAGAACATGCAGCATGTAAGAGCGGGCGACTGTGGACTTGGTGCTCATCTGATTCTTCTGACATTATCCAGAAAACGTGAAACAAATGTTCAGAAGTTAAATTGATTGCTCTCCTGACCATTTCACATTATTTTTCACCTTGTTCCGAACTTGTGCTTATCAGTTTGGCGCTGCGTTCGGCGAGCATTATGCACTACAACCTGGATAAGATCCTTCACAGACAAAAGCTTGAGTATAATTATGGCGATAATGCCTTTAAGGAAGAGAAAAAAATTAATTACTTTTCTCTGCATCTTTTATGCATAACAGCTTGCCTCAGTGACGTCTCTTTTTTAGTTGATTAATTCCCTTTAGAGCCTTGCAAAAGCAACAGGTATGTTTTCCATCTGCAGTGTCTGATTTATTGATGTGCATTGCCAAAGTGTGATGACTCACACCGAATCTACTGTGGATACCAGATTTGGTCTCAAACAACCAGCACCAGACTGTAATACAACGTCATATAACTCCTGTACTCTTATAGTTGAGAGTGGCTGCCTTCCTAGTTTATGTGGAGATTGATGTGCGTTGTCAGAGGTTTGTGAGACGACGTTCTGATGGCAAAACTTTACTATTCTTGTTATTTCACAGAAAACCTGCCGGCACTGTCAAAGCTCACCAGTCTATTCAGACGTACAGTTTTTCCTCTGGAAAAAGGTAATAAAGCATCACATTTAAATTGTAATAAATATTTATTATTGAGGATGTGGTTCAGTCCTGCTGACTTAAGTGGAATAAAGATAATGTCCCAGTTCCACAGAGGCTTAAAAATTAGATGACATTTTAAAGTGATGAATATATTTATTAAAATTATGTCTAAACTGTAAAACCAAAAGAAAAAAAAAAGAAAACTAAATGTCTACAATCCTAGTGGGGAATGGCTGAAGCATTTTTGATATTTTGTACATTTTATATTCACACATGAATTAAACATATTCACATCATTACTTCTTTAGAGTTACAGCACTTTTAGCAGCTTGCAGTCATTGACGGAGCCATCCGACTGTTACATCCATCCTGGCTGCCAAAAATACAAGTAGATTTTGATTTTTTTTTTCCAGAGCCACAGTTGGTGTTTTGGCTGGTTGCCAGTCAGCACTCCACACTGCTGCCTCTCCTATTTTCCTTTTCCAGGAACTTCTGTTAAGCTGTGAAAGCACTTCGATGGACTCCTGCAGTGTACTTTGCACAACTCAGAGAGCTTGGAATAACTAAAATAATATTTTAACTTTTTTCACGCCCAAGGCTAACTACTTCACTTGCATAACAAATAGGATCCATTCTCTATGGCCTAATGAGAAATGAGAAGTCATCCACGTGAGTAAAGCTCTCTGTGGAGTGAATTTAAATTTGTCTCACTTTTTGCAAATAAAAAGTTGTACTCTTTTCATGGAATTACACATTGTATCATGCTGTTAGTGTGGTGATTTCTCTCACTGTAAGGAATCTATGTTTACTGTTGTAAGAGCAATTTGCAATTTTGTGATTCCCTTATTATTGTGTAAACAGGTAGGGATCTGTGAGAAAAGCCAAGGTCAAGTATTAAACCTCCTGGTAGTAATAGCCCAATTCAGCAGAATCATTCTGACCTACCTATAACTACACAAATACACAGAGATTGACCAGCTCCCTGATTCATAATTAATTGTGCTGCATAATTTCCCTTTAGATTTGGTCACGATACTTAATGATCCCGCTCAAATATACAGTGTAATTACTGTTAAATAAAAAGCAGTCTCATCTGTCATTCGTCCTCTGGTGGTTTCTTCTTAGTCTCATCACAGCAAGTGCTCTAAATTCAGTGCCAGGCACCAGCACTTCCCAGCAGCAATTTTTCAGTCACACTGCCGCAGACCATATTGCTAAACTTCATAATGGTCATATAATCCAACAAGATTTCAAGCAACATACAGTGAGGACAGGCATGTGCACAGAGCAATCCAATGCTAGGGTTACTGCAATAAAAAACGATTTATTTCACTTGATAATATTAGTTATAACTAAGATTCTCCACATTGTTGACTTTGACCAAACCAATAATAAAAAAATAAATAAAATAAAATAAAAATTCACAATTACAGCATAGAGCACCGTCTAGAAAATAAGCTTAATTTATTCAGATTTGCATGAACTAGTAACACACTGAGGTCACTTTAAAATGTATTTGAACACAAAATAAGTCAATGCAAACATCACGTCCAACTTCCTTTCCCCCCCAGTTTTATCAGTCATCTGACCATCAACAATACATTGAACACAGAAAACAACTGCAGATTATTCACTATGGATATAAATACATAGCAAATATCCACAATGAACTGTTAAATATACTGTGGCAGTGGGCTGTGTTTTCCTGGCTCGGCTGTAGGAGGGAGAGGTAGTGCAAAGTGATTTAGGGAGCAGCGCCAGCTGAGGACAGTGGCACGCTTGGCATGCTTCGGTTAATCAACTACTCTTCTTATACAGTAGGTGTGGGGCCTGGAGGAGACGCGGCAGACGGCTGTGAGAATCTCTGAAAAGTGTTCAAGTGGACAGTGAGTTCTCCACAGCCAGGTAACAGTGTGGAGCCAGCAGTAACAAGGTGTGTGCGTGCAAAAAGTAAATAAAGAACTGTGTGTTCTCACCCTGAATGAGGAGAACCTACAGTAGCTGGACAGTTGCTGCATATACAATATTCACAGAGTGAATATTTTGAAGATGTGTGTTACATCTTAAAACAGCCGAATGTCCAACAGAAACAAAGAAAAGAGGTTTCTTTTAACTTGCAGAGACCATCATTTTGAAACTCGGGTCTTATATCCATCTTTGGTTGGCTTTTGCTGGGTAAGACTGATTTATAACTAAGCCTAATGAGAAAGTGATTCATCTCTGATAATATTTGATGTTATGACCAGTGTCACAACATCCATATCAGCTGAAGGTGTAGTGACTGAAACCTTGTTTCCAAAAAAAAAAAAAAAAAAAAAACTAGGACACAAAAAACACGGAAAAAAAAAAAAAA